>JAULBY010032562.1:0-15303 GCA_032358315.1 Ophiocytium majus
GGATAGATCACCACGCAGGCTTCGGCCTGGCTTTCTGCCCCAGCCACGGGAGCACCTGGGCTCAGTCACCTTTTTGGGTTCTTTCACATGTCCCGCAAAGGGCAACCCGTGAGTGACTGCGCGGCTGCATGCTGCCAAGGTCTACGTGTACTAAGCCAGACTGATTTAGCTTTCAGCCACGTTCGATGATCAGTGGAGGCTACACCTGCTTGTCCTGGCAGGGCAGCAATGTTGCACCTGGCTCGGGACTGGCGTCCAGCAAGTCATGTTGGTAAGGAACATCAAAACATCCTGCATGAAACTCTCGAACTTGCGGGCGGGGAGGGGAGGCGGAAGCAAAGTGCCCTGCGGCACGCGCGTACTGCCTGAAGCAGGCTGGTGTAGACTACGCCGTTCGTTTGCAACCCGCGCCTGGCCCCACAGGCCTTCCCGCAACTTATTCCCACACTCTGCTATCCACTGCCGCAGTTGCTACTCATGCAGTAAAACCGGTCCTCGACACAGTTGCCCTCGAGCGTATCTCCACCCAGAAAAAAGGAATTGCCGCCACAGATTTTGTTTCGCACTTTCCTCGGTTGCTTCGGCTGTAGAGACTCTACTCTGCCCTATGCCTGCCTGCGTCCAATGGCAGCACAACCGCACCCTCTTTAGCTGGCGCCGGGACCGCTGATCGGACTGCTCCCTCTCGGCCCGCCCCCCCCCCTCCTGTCCCCCGTCCCCCCTCCCGTGCGCAGGTGGAGGCGTGGCTGGGCACTCTCAGCCAGAGGCTGGGCGGGCGCGTCAGCGCTGCGGGCTTTGCGCGTTTTGCGATAGGCGACGAGGGCGCGCAGTCATGAGCGCACACTGGCGAAACACGTGCCCGCACAAACACACACAAACGCACACCAATATCACACACAATTTTGCACTTGAGTGGCGCCGCGCTCTCGGCGGCGGCGGTGCCTCAGGGGTATTGCCACCCGAGCCGCGGTTGTATTCATGGTGTGCTGCGCTGGCCCCAGCATGCCTGCGTGTTGCTGCGCCTGGCAGTCAGGCATATGCACTTGTACCTTCGTTCACGTGTGCCAACCGCGCAGCCGCGATCGTACGACCCAGCTGGGCGTTGCGCTGCGTCACTGTGCAGGTTTGGCGTGAGGCTGCATGCGCCACCTATACTCACAGCAGCAACGGGCAGTTCCTCCCCGCGCTAGATGGTTTCCCAGCTGCCATGCAGCTACTCACCGCGTGCCACTGCGGGGGCCGTGGGGCCGTGCACGTGCGCACACACACCACACACAGCATGCAAAACCAGCCGAACAGCGCGGGGCCCCAACAGTGGGCCTCAGCCGCGTCCTTTGTGCATACCACGTACATATACCTCCAAGTATATGACGCTCAGAATTGGTTGTGATGTGCATCTATCACGGCGCCACCGCCACCGCCGGGCGGACGGGTCCGCTCGCCAGTTGCTATCGCATCCCGCTGGCGACGGCGGCCGTGAGAGGCTCTTCTTGCAAGGCCTCTTGGTCCGCTGCGGCTGCTGTGTCCGCTGCAGCGCCAGCCCTGCTCTCCGCCGCCTCCAGCGCGTCGGAACCGCCATCAACGATAACGTATGACCTGCACCAACGCAGAAGCAATGACGGACAGGTGAGTGTGTGGTAAGGCACTGCTATTGCTGTGTACTTAGTTTCCCTCTTGTAGTGTGTAGGCACGGCATGCCACTGCGCAAGGTCAGTATACCGTGTCACCCCCACCGCCAGCAGTGACGCTCAGCCCCTCCTGCACGATGACGTACCACCTGCACCCCCGCCGCACGTGGCAGTGACATACTACGTGGCGCTACGTAGCACTTCGAAGTATGTTTCAGGCTACATCGTGGTCGCAGAAGGCATTGATGTCTACACAGTGCAAGCCCCTGTCGAACTGGTGCATACTGAGGTGATTCTGCTGGCGGTTGCTCAGAGGTCCTTGTTCAGCTGTACCTCTTGTGGTCAGCTTTAAGCTCGTACACATCCATGGGCCGCAGCATGGTCATTCCACTGCTCCATGCCGACATGCATTTACCTGGGTTCTTGCAAACTTACATGTGCACTTCAACTATCTAGGTACTGTCGTATCCACCACCGTCTTGTTGCGAAGTACCCTTTCGGGCAGAAACTTTGGGAGAGACAACATCCATGGGGGGCGCCGGGGGCGCTTAAGTTTGCGTTGGGACCCACTCGACCACAGGTGTACTAGTTCTAAATAAGTCGAGTACCCTCGAATTTACTTTCTGACAACGCAACACAAGGTTGGGTGCAAGCTACCTTGGCAGGCACCCACTGGCAATGAATGCTAACACATTCCGCCGCGGGCTGACTACGGTACAGGTACTTCCAAAGAACACAGAAGAACCGTCAAGTGCCGCTAATGGTGCGTCTTCATTGCCCAGTCCACCAAATTTGTGGGCTTCAAGGTGTCCGCCACCGGCGTGTGCGCCTCCCACACACAATGTTGACATCATCTCCGCGGTGTCCACGCCGCACAAGTGTGATGCAGCTCCGCTCCTGCATTGGGATGGTCATGGTCATGAGCAGCTATTACAGCCAGCACTTGCCGCACGACAACTGAGGTCACGCCACTCAACACCTCCTGCGCAAGACCACTTGGCTGCTTTTAGCATCGGCGCGCTGAGCACGAGCGCTGTCACGGTGCCAAGCAACCGCGCACCGCCCTGCTCGCAGAGCCTGTTCTGGCCCACGCCGGCCCGCAGCTCCTAACACCTCTACACCGACACCGACACCTATGACATAGGCGCTTCACTTACGCTGTGCCCGCCAGACCTGGAGGCGGACCCTGATGCCAAGGGCCAACTGCGTGCTTACGATCGCTTTTGCAAGCGAGATCGACTCCCTGCACATGGCCGTGGGAAAGGCGCTGGGCGCACGTGTGCGGGCGGAGGCGGAGACATCCGCGAGCTTCGTGCGCCTGAGAGCGCTGGCAGCGGACAAGCTGGGGTGCAGCGCTGCCGAGCAGGTTGCGCGACATGGTGCTGCATCACATGCTGACACGCCCGCTCAGCAGTCGTGAGAGCGCTGGCAGCGGACAAGCTGGGGTGGAGTGCTGAGCAGGTTGCGCGACATGGTGCTGCATCGCATGCTGACACGCCCGCTCAGCAGTTGAGCACATGTGGTAGGTTCACCACCTGATATGCAACGTGGCACACACGACACGCAGGCACATGTGTGTCGACGACATGCTGGGTGAACAATGACTAACGCACCACCACCCACAACTGTCACTGCTACGCCCCAGGCGGACGCTGAGGCGACGGAGCAGCAGTTGGCGGGAGCCACAGGAGGCGAGCTGGCGCACGCTAGCTTCAAGTTGTGTGTTGCGGCTTGGGGGGATGGTCGGTGGGGTTTGAACAGGCGCAGCAGTTGGCTTGCATGTGCCGACGGGGGTAGCCTGTGAGTGACAAAGACGTCCAGGGAGCCGCAGTGCCCAGGCAACTGTTTTCGCAGGCAGCAGTGCACGTTTGCTCATTGAGGACCCAGCGTTCGTAGCGCGGCTCAGGGAGCTGAAACCAGATGTGGTAACAAGCTTCCCACCGTGTACAGACTACGTAGAAAGGCATAGTATTACTTGTCGAGGCGTAGCGGCGCCTGGCGGAGGCGGCGGCCCCCGTGGCTGTACAGGTAGCGGCATCACTGCACATGCTTGAGAATGCTGCAGATGCTTAAGGCCCCCGCGTACGACGCCGCAGTGGGGCACTGGCTTGCGGCGGGGCATATGCTGCACGCAAGTATATGAAGCAGTGCTACGGGGCACTGACTTCACTACTGCCTGTTCGCGCAAGCGCGCACATGTGCTTGCCAGAGCTGCTGGACCCGGTGCCACAGAGGCACTGCAGCGGTTCGGCTGCATAATGAATGCTGTTTGCGACAACGCCGTCGCGCTGACCGCATGTGCGGCAAGTACTTCCACTGTCCCGCGCTGTCCACTCGTGTTTTTGCGACCACGCACGCTGGGCAAAGCTCTTTGGAGCAAAGTCCTTGTATAGCGCAGACACGCCGTACGGCAGCCCAGTATGACGCCTGCCCGGTAAGCTGCCAGGCGCGAAGCGTTCGTAGCACACAACCGAGACTGCGGCACGCTTGAGCACACACACGAACTGACCTTGCGCGAAGCAGCATTGCCCATGACGTATCACGCAGGGTCAATTGACCCCGCACGAGCTGATGGAGCATGAGCAATGCCGCTTCGCGTTAGGGTCAATTGACCCTACGCGGTAAGTCATGAGCAATGCTTCTTCGCACAAGGTAATTTCGTGTGGGTGTCAAGCATGCCGCAGTCTCGGTTGTGTGCCATGAATGCGTCGCGCTTTGGCAGCTGACCGTGCCGGAGTCCTACGGGGCTGCCGTAGAGCGTATCAGCAATATACAAGGACTTATGCTTTGCCCAGCCGTACCCGGTCGCAAAAGCACGGAGTGCACAGGGCAGGACAGTGACAGTGCCTGTCGCATGTTCAGCCACGGTATCATCGCAAAACGCAATCATTACACACCCAATAAATACTCCCCCGCCTCCGTGACGCCTGGCCCAGCAACTCCGGTGAGCACATACGCGCGCTTGCGCGAACAGGCAGTTGTGACGCCTGGCCCAGCAACTCTGGTGAGCACATACGCGCGCTTGCTGTGAAGTGCCCCGTGGCACTGTCTCATACACCATACGCCCAGCCGCTAGCCAGTGCCCTGCTGCGGCGTCGTACGCCGGGGCCTTTTTGCGGCATGCTTTCCAGCATGTGTAGTGCTGGTACCTGCACAGCCACGCGGGCCGACGCCTGTGTCAGGCGCGCCGCTACGCCGTCAATGTGCATGCCTTTGACATGGTCTGTACATGGCGGGGAGTTTGCCACCATGTCTGGCTCCAGCTCCCTGAGCCGCGCTACAAACACCGGGTCGTCAACCGAGAACACATGCATTATGATAGCTGCCTGCGGAAACTGGTGCCTGCGCACCGCGGTCACCTGGACGTATATTTTTTCACAGGCCACCGCGGGCCGTCCGCACATGTAAGCCAACTGCATGTTGCCGCGCCTGCTCAATCCTACAGACCATTCCCCCAAGCCGCAACACAAGCTAGCGCGCCCCACCGCACCGCGCGTGCGTGGGCACGAATAGCGCACCACTCCACAACACCGCCGTACTGCCCATCATTCTTGCTGCTGAGCAGCCGCTGCGGCCACCGCTGTCCTTTGCGCAGGAGCCACAGCTGTCTGCTGCTGAGCAGCCCCCGACGCCGTCTGCTGAGCACCCGCGGCGTCCCGTAGCAGCCACTTGCTGCTGAGCAGTCTTCGCCACATCATCATGCCGCTGAGCAGCCGCCGCCACCACTGCTGAGCAGGTGCTGCTCTCCACGGCTGAGCGCAAGGGGCCCGCTGCTGATAAACCTGCGTCTACCATCAGCTAAGCTACCCGAAGGCATCCTGGGCTGACGCCGCAGAGTTTGGCTGAGCTGCAGATTCAACCCCGCCGCGAGCGCCATCGCCACCTAGCTGCACGGCACTCCCGCTGACGAGGAGCCCCTTGCCGCGGAGTATCGCCTCAGCCGCGTGACGGCGTCGTCTACCACATCAACATAGACACCTCGTCGGTCACCGTGTATCACCGTGACATTGGGCAGGACTCTGTGCCGGCCGCGCTCGTCTCAACCGTGCGCACCGGCACATGCCGGAAGACGCCTGTGTCTCTGGCGGGCACCTGCGGCATGATATCACCCTCAGCCTCGTCTGCGCCAACTAAGTCTGGCAGCATTATTTACGGGCCCCCACTTTCTGTACATGGGCCACCACCGGCGCCTGCCGGTGGACATCAATCTTGGCAGCAAGGCGCCACCTACCTTCACCGGCTTCAGGCGCGAGGTTCTGAACCAGCGCAGTGTGTATGCGCTGCTTGCGTCTGCCACTGCCCAGCTGAGTGATTGGCATCCGATGTGAGTAAGTGCCATTGAAGCAGCAGGCAGCACCTCCTTCTAGCTAGCTAGGTGGATGATGTGCTCCTTCGCGGGTGGCAGGCTCGGCACATCGCTCGTGGCGACGCGCCTGGCCCCGGGCACCGGCTGTGACGCATAGGTATCTCACTTTGACAGTTGCAGGGCCAGTGCTCCTGGCTGACATCATCTCCGCGCCGCCCTGCTCGCGGAGCCTGCGCTGGCCTACACCGGCCCGCAGCTCCAACCACCTCTGCACCAACGCCTACACCTATGACGTGCTACAGTACTAGTGGTAGGCACTTTACTTGCACGGTGCCCGCCGGACCTGGTGGCGGACCCCGATGCCATGGGCCAGGTGCTTGGGTACGAGCGTGTCACCTGCTTCACAGCAATCAATTGAACTTGATGTGTTTCCCATCAGAGGCCGAACTAATACTATCATAATGGCGCCACTGTAAACGAGCTCATGGCCAAAATTATTGTCACGGCCGTGGACTCCTGGCATGCAGTTAGCTGCGCCACGATAGCTTCGCGAATACTTCAAGTGTACTTTGAACAGACATCCGGGCGCTGCTGTAGTTTCTGAACCACAGCGGTCACCTCGACAGCAGCGCTATGCTCACGAGTTGTACTGGGCACTGCAGTTGGCACAGTAGTCCTGAATACTTGACGGGCAGTCACAACCCCCGGGCCGCAGATGCCTTCTCGCGCATCATCGGCCTGCACCAGCTGCAAAAGCTGTCCGCCACCGCGTCGCACTGCCCACCGCCGCAAATGCACAGCTGGTGCGCAAGTGCGCCGGCGCCTCGCCTCCCGCTCCATTATGCACCGTTACCTCATGTTCTCACCACATCCACTGAGGCTGTGACTGGTTTCTGGCTCAGCGGCAGGGGGGATGGCAGCAACACCTGCCCAGGGCCCGCCCTGCTGGGTTGGTAGCGTCGCCGGTGGTCACCAAGTGCAGCAGCTGCCAGTGCGGCATGCGCAGCCGCCGGGACTGCACCTTCCAGTGCGAGGCTGGCTGCCGCGGTAGGGACGGACTGGTGAAACGCAGTTAGCAGTGGCGCCTCCTGCTGGAGAAAGACCGTGACAAAGAAGCACGCCTTCAAGACTTGCTGCATCGGAACACGACCTGTCGGTGAGTGACCCGGGCCTGCCTGGACTCCACCAGTAGCATATATGCCAGGTCGCTCCTGCCATCGCCGGACACGCACTGCCAGCTGGTCCATGGCGGAGTACGTGCGACTTCCTTGTCGTCACCCTGCTATCCATTGCCCCCAATGGGGCTGGGGGACAGCAGGAGCACGTCCAGTGGTGAGGGCTCCAGGTTGATGCCAAAACACGTCGTCTGCGCTACCTCCGGGAGCGCGAGTGGCTCCAGGCCCGGGCTGTCCGGCACGGGAGGCCATCGGCAGTAGCGTTATAGCGCGACGAAGCTCTTGCTGGGGGCAGTGCGGCGTCGTGGGCGCCGCGCGCACACAGTGCCCTCCTGGACTGCCAGACCCTGTGTCGCCGCGCAGGTGCTGATCCAACGCCCCGCGTTAAAGCGCGGCCGCACCTGCTGCTCCCGGCCTTGAGGAACCTGGACACCCAGGTGCTGCCCGTCAGGCTCTCTCTGCGGATGCCTCATTCTCGAGCTTATCACTATCGGCGACTGTGGGGTGGCCTGAGCTGGGGGCACGGTCTTGGCTCGCTGCCGAAGCACTTTTGACCCCCCTTTCCAGACCTCAGGCCACCCGTGAGTCACCGACATGACAAGTTGGGCATCCGCAGAGAAAACTTGCAGACAGCACCTGCGTACCTGGGTTCCTCACGGGGCCGGGAGCAGCAGGTGCCGGCGTAACGCGGAGCGTCGCATCGCCGGCAGCTGCACGGCGACATAGAGCTCCGCAGTCCAGGAGGGCACTGTGTGCGCCGCAGCGCCCCGCGACACTGCACTGCCCCTGGGCACCAGCCTGCTAGCAAGAGCTTCGCCCCATGATAGACTGCCAGGTGATCATCCGCGCCAAGCAGTCCGAGCCCGGAACCACCCAGCCGCCGCATGGGGGTTGCGCAGACAGAGCATTTCATATGATCATCGACTTGAAGCCCTGTCCACTTGGCCTGCGCCTGCTGAGCCCTAGCCCGATTGGGGGCGATAGATTGCTGGGTGGCGACCAGGCAGTCTCGCGCGCCACACTATGATAATCGACCACAGCTCTGTGTGTGTCGAGCCATTGCAAGAGCAACCTGGCGGATGTGCTGCTTGGGGGTTCACCCACCAACACTCCTTTTCTGATGTTGCAAGGGCCCCAGACAGCGGCACCCCACCTTGTCACTATGGCGGGTCTTTCACCAGCAGGAGGCGTCACTACTAACTGTGTTTGACCAGGCCAGCCCTGCCGCGGCAGGCAGCGTCGCACCGGAAGGTGCGGTGATGGTGGTACATGCCACACCACCGCCGACGCCACCATCCTAGCGACACGTGCCCTGTGACGCTGCCGCTGCCGCACAGCCAGGAGCCAATGGAAGGCTCAAAGGAGGCAGTGGGAACAAAGGCCACGCTGCATGATGGGGCGAGATACGCAAGGTGACGACAATTGGAAGGACATGTCTACTGCTGCACTAAGCCAGCACCTTTTGCCAACCTCTGCTGCGGCAAATGATGATTCGGTGGCGCCACCAAGGGCGCCCCTACATGCGTTCTGTCGCGGTTGTCGGACCGGCGCGTGCTTGGCGTCTACCACCAATGCTTCCCGAAGGTGCCGACCCCCACTGCGAATGCCATCATCACCCAGCTCCAAGGCACTGCTCGCGCTGACGCGGCGCCCCCTGCCGCGGAGTATCGCCAGAGCCGCGCATGCACTGCACTACCTGGCTAGCAACACATGTACATATACTTCGAAATCATATGCACAAACCCCACCTGTCGCCGCTCTTGACGACCTCGTCAATCGCGTCCACAGCGTCTAGGACCTGCTCCGCGGGCTGGTCTTGCAGTATGACAATGGCGGTGCTGTAGCCGCCGCCAGGGCCCACGAGGCGCCGCAGCACATGCGCCACGCGCTGTCGCCCATTTGCGTCCAGCTGCGGCGGCGACAGCACAGGCAGCAGTGATGTTAAATCAGTGGGCCAGCGGACAGCGCTTTGCATGCCACAGACATCCTGTCATGAGCGGCGCCCGGCACGTGTGAGCAAAGACCTGCGCTGGGCTAGTTATGCACTGCCGTTTGCCTCGAGCTGTGGCAGTGACAGTGCAGGCGCCAGTGAAGGGCAGGGGCGGGTGGACAGCGTTCAGCACGCTGCAAACATCCAGCTGGGTCAAATGAGATCATACACAAATATATCGCCCTGTACCAGTATGTGCCAGCACCATGCACATGTACCCCCCCTCACACACACACTTCCCCACCTCATCAAGGATGACAAAATAGCGCACAGGCTGGAGCTGGCGCGCGCGCTCCGCACGAAATGGCTCCAGACCACATGGAACCCTAATAAGAGATGAACCGCCTAAATGATTGGTGTCAGCAGAGCGCCACACACGCCAGACTCATGCACACAATATCATAAGGCCCACGCCCCTCACCTGCGAGAGCACTTCGTCGAGGACGACCACGTTACACGAGAGGCGGCAGCGCTGGCGCGCGAGCTCCGCGAACGCCAGCTCCAGCGACAGCGCCACGCGTCGCCACTGGCCGCCGCTCAGCTGGCTCAGCGACCGGTCACGCCGCTGGCCGTCGGACCCCAGCACCTGTGTGTGGGGGCGATGAGAACGAAAAAGCCGAATGGTAAGACCGAACAGGCTGAGAAGAAGTGAACCGAAAAAAAATAGATTTCTCCTGCACCATCAAAAAGCATACCAAACCCCAGCTTGCACTTATTGATACTACCTATACTTCTGAAGTACGGTAGGTCACTTTTTGATACTAAACTGACATAACCAACAATGTTTGATTTACCAATATCTTCAATTTTCCCTACTGTGAGGAGCACAGTTTCCGATTATGATTGCTGGGTAATTGATCACGGACGCTACACGGTACCAGAGCGGGGGCGGGCGGGCGCGGTGGAAAGCGCTACTCACGTACTACACGCACAGCAGGGGCGTGTGCCATGCCGTGGTGTGTGTGCTGAGTAGTTGCTGTTATCCACACTGTTAACCTCTGGCTCACCGCTGGTTCTATATAAATGTAAGGGCCCCAAAAGCAGCATGCAGCAGCTGCACAAACCAGCCGTTTGAAGGGCTCTGGGGCACTTTTTGACCACGAAGATGGCAGCAGCACCTGTACAGCGGCGCCGCCGGCCAAGGTGTGAGCAAGCACCTGCAGATGGGTGGGTAGGGCCGCTGCCTACACCAGCGCCACGCTCAACTCGCACGGCAGCGTAAGATTGTAGCTGCATGCCGGAAAATGCTTGCTTCCGCCCTGCTGGCCCTCACGCCAGCAACCTTTGGAGTTGGACGTGCGGTTTTCTCACCTGGTTGGTCAAGACCAGCCGCGCACCTTTGCTTATTGGTGATCAACTCACCGCTGCCGCCGTCGCGTGCTGCCACTGGTCGAAGACGGACATTGCATTCACGCTCATGTCAAAAACGATCAAAAAAGGCGCTATGGAAACTATGCTCCCTATACTTCGAAGTATGTACTTCTAGTAGAAGTGCACCTCAACGCGCTTGACGTGCTCGCCGTTTAGGTCGAGCGACAGCTCACACGCACACTCACAGCACGTTCCTGTGTGGAATCACTTCAGAACAATACACATACACACACACTTCTGAAGCATGTAGTGAATGCACTGCAGGATGGCTGCCAACGCGCACATGCACACCCGCACCTCCACGCGCTTGACGACGCGCTCGCCGTCCAGGTTGAGCGACAGCTGCAGACCGCCATCTGACAGGGCGTCGAGGTAGCCCGCCGTCAGGGCCTCCAGGGCCTCCACGCCCTCTCGGAATACAAAGTTCTGTGCGCGCGCGCGTGCGGTGGCGGCAGCAGCGGCGGCGGCAGCAGCAGCGGGCACAGCAGCGGGCATGACAGCGCTCAGCGGCGACTTCGGAAGCCGCAGCTGCAAGTTCAGCTCTAACACAGCCGCCTATACCCATGTACGTACCATATGGTACAAAAGTAGTACCGGTACAGAGGTACAGTAGCATGCATGTACAGTTTTCATGTGATGCCGGTGCTATCATAAGAAGTACCGGTAGTAGTGTGAGCACTGCGGGCGCGTCCGGCGGCAGCAGCGGCGCTCAGCAATGGGCATGGCGGCGCACATGCTGGCCGGCCCTGGCACGAAGTGACACACGCCGGCATCCGAAATGCGACCGTCACGCGCGCATGTCAGTAATTCAACGTGAAGTCGGCAGTCACAGCGCCATTTGCCGTGCGAATTACCCACTGGTATGACACAATAGGTACGTGTATGCATGTGAGGGCAATCGCAGCTCTGCAGAGGAGCTCATGCTTCGGCAGGTGCGCACAACTGCGCCACAATGCCGCTGTTTCGCTGTCCGCCCTTACATGGACAGCCCCCCCAACACTCGTGGCGGTCCCTGCATACTTTGAAGAACTTCCTCGAAGTACATGTTTAAGTTGTGTTACTGCAGCGCACATGCGTGCTATGTCCTGACGCTCCGTGGCCACGGCGCGGTCACATACGCCGTGCGGCGGCGCCCGTGCATCTTGGGACCCATTCATAACGTCCACCTTTGTTGGGAAAAAAGGCAAACCAAACGTAAAACACTCTATGAACATGTACGTCAAAGTATAAATTGGCGGTTCGGCGCGCCTGCCATGCACGCCAAGGTGCTCAGCGGCCGCCGGGTAGCCGCGGCAACATGCGGCGACGTCCACGCACACTGGAAATCATTCACATAATCAACATAATCAAGTATGCAACAATCTTTAATTCTAACAAATGTGAATTACATGCGTAAACCATTTTGAGCAGTGCGTACTACGTAGATCGGCAATGGGGCGCACCTGCACGCCGCGCACCCCCAGGTGCTCTGCGGCCGCCGTGTAGTCACGACAGCGCACGGCGGCGTCCGCGGCGGCGGCGCGGCGCTGCTGCTCTTCCTCCTCGAGCCTGCTCAGCTCGTCGGCGCGCTCGGACATAGTGCGCTCCGCGGCCTGCTCAGCATAAAACAGAAGCATAACATACACAAAAGGTGTCAGAGAAACTACTTCGCAGCAGTACAGATGGCGATCTGATAGGGGGGGGGGCGGGGGGGGACAGCAGCTTAGCTCGGACAGCGTGTTCTCCGCCAAAAAGACAGACCAAAGGGTGCCACAGTCGCTAATAGAGGTGAGGTGACAACTTCACAGCAGGGGGGGTAGCAGACTAGCTCGGCCAGGGCGGCGCTCCGCGGCCTGTCTCCGCGCCAGACAGACAGACTAAAACTCGTCAGAGTGTCCAGCCAGCAGCGAGATGCTCGCTTGATTGACGGGGGGGGCGGGGGGGAGAAAGCGGAGGGGCCTCGTCAAGTTCGAGCTCCGTTACTGACACAAAAACTGAAGTAAGCTAGTCTAACAGGGGCCAAGGTGCTAGCATGGAGGATGGCCGACGCATGCGCACAATCGGATGGCGCGCCCTTCGTGGCCTGCTCAGCGTTACGTTGCACGAAGTGTGTGTGTGTGTGCACGCGGAGGGAGCAGGGTTGGGGTGTGTGTGGTCGACACCAGTTCGCTCTTGTGTCATGTGGTGAGGCGCGCCATGCTTGGTTCTTGGATGAAGCAACAGAAATTTGCAACTCCACAGGATATGACTACAATTGGTTAGTCAAGCTGCTGGGCTGAACAGGGGACGGGGAGACAACAAACGTGTGCGTTCAAGTTCTATCGTCCCCGAAGTGTTCCAGGCGGGGTAGTCTGATAAAGGGACGCGACAGAGCGTGTGCCATTGCATGGCATGCGCTTCATCCATAAATGCGCTTCATGCCTTTGGCAGATTTTTTGTGAATGAACAGTGTGTCAGCCCGCATCAAGGGAAACAAAGAGAAGGAGGAGGACTGGGAGCAGGTGCACACACATGTGCTAGCGCCTTTTAACTGAGCTCAACCACGAACGCGTTGACCGACCATGCATTAGAAGTACTTGGAGTATATAATTCTACTACTATAAGACTATAAGTATACTAGTGTAGTACTTCGAAGTGTACACTACCTTAAACTTCGTGACACACATGTTACAAGGGCGTTCGATGAAGGTGGTACAGGCTATGGCCCATTGCTGCGAACGGCCGCTGCGCAAAGGAAAGGAAGTACAGGTACATGAGAGGTACTTCTGAAAGTACTTGCCAGCGCTTTTTCGCGGAGCTCTGCCAAGACGCGCGCATCCGCCTGCTCGGCGACCACCAGCTGGGCGTGCGCCGCCAGAGCGTCCGTCAGCTCCCGCTGCGCCATCTCGTGCTGGTCCCTGCGCCGGCACGCACACACACACGCACTAACAATTACTAGGCAGCACACATATAGCGCGTTTCACAAGTAGGCAAGGTAAGTCAGCTTATTGTGGCGGTTCAGTAAAGCAGTGCCAGCACACTTTGTCAGCTCCCGCTGCGCCACCTGTCCTGGTCGGTGCGCCGCGCACATTCAGGCATGCACACTGACAGCGAGTACAAATACACCGCATTTCAGAGTATCAACAGTTGCAAAAGCCTAGATGTCACAGCAGTTCCACAAAAACGAGCAGCAGCGCGGCTCCCGCTGCGCCATCTCGTGCTGATCCCGCCGCGACACACACGCACACACACGCCCACTGCTGTTGTTGTTGTTGAAGTTGCGCTTCAAAGTACTGTCACCAAGGTGAGCCTCCAGCGCGTCCGTCAGCTCCCGCTGCGCCATTTCGTGCTGGTTGCCGCGGCACCACGCACACACAGGCGCACTAATGATTACTGGGCAGCAAAAGTGTTGGCTTAAAAATATCACAGCAGTAAAAAAAAAACGAGCAGCAGCGCGGCTCCCGCTGCGCCATCTCGTGCTGGTCCCTGCGCGACACAACCGCCCACGCACGCCCACTGCTGTTGAAGTTGTTGTTGAAGTTGCGCTTCAAGGTGCTCTCAACACGGTGAGCCTCCAGTGCGTCCGTCAGCTGCCGTTGCGCCATTTCATGCTGGTTTCATGCGCCCGCATGCACACGCACACGCACGTGCACGCATGCTGCTGTTGAACTTGTTGTTGAAGGTGCTCGTTGAAAAATAAAATATGGCTCGAGATATTGTCAACGCGGCGCAGCAGGCGGCGCGCACACGGCGCGCATGTCGCATGTCAGCCCTGCTCAGCCAGGTATCGTGCACGGGGCCAGGGCGTAAATATTGCTGTTGTTCGTTCATTTCATTCATGTTCTTGTGCGCGCACGTGCGGCGCACAAAATGCGCGTTTGCCCTGCCTGCTCAGTAGGCGGCCACCCCCGTGGGTGTGCCAAGCGCAGATGTGGCTCCATTCCTGACGCGGTTTCAAACCACTGCGCCGCCATGACAGCGCTGGTGGCAGGCATGCTCAGTGGCCGTCGTGGCAGTGTATCATTTTCGCAAGTTTGCTTTATATTTTGTTGTCAGTCTTTCTGCTTTGAGGTTTTGGTGCGTTTGTGGCCAGCGCCATGGGTGTGCTAAGCACAGACGGGGGGCTCCTGACCTGTGCGCAGTCTCGATCCACTGCGCCGCCATGACGGCGCTGGCGGCAGGCATGCTCAGTAGCCGTCTTGGCAGGGTATGGTTTTTAAAAATGCATTTAGTGTTGTTGTCACTTTTGTCGTTTTGGTGGTTCTGGTGTTTTTTCGGCATGATGCCAAGCGAAACTTAGGGCCCCCTGACCTGTGCGCAGTCTCGACCCACTGCGCCGCCATGACGGCGCAGGCGGCGGCCTGCGTGTCGTGCTCCGCGGCTGTCATGGCAACCTCGTGCGCCTGCGCGAGGGCGGGGCGGGCGGGGGGAGGGGGGCAGCACACACGTCCGCACGATGAGACGTGTCAGCGCCTTGAAACGCCGCTTCGCAGCTCCGCAGCGGTTGTTGTGAGCATGCCGATGAGGCAGGGCGTTTCCGCGGGAGCACGTGTGCTGCAAGCCCGCGCACGCAGGCATTGACAGGTCGGCCCACGTGCCGGCAACCCACTTGGCCCCTGCTGCCAACCACGTAAAAGCCACCTCCGCACCCACCTGCTCCACAGCGGCATGCTCCCCCTCCGCCGCGCGCGCCTCCGCCGCCCGCTCCGCCGCCGCCCCCTCCGCCGCCGCCACCACCGCCTCCGCCACCCTCACCGCGTCTGCCGCCTCTGCCGCGCGCCGTGCCAGCGCCAGCTGCTCGTGTGCGCGCTCCTCCTGCGCGGCCGCCGTCGCCACCTCTTCGTCCGCCTTTTGCACGGCTCTGGCCGCGGCGCG
>JAULBY010032573.1:0-15301 GCA_032358315.1 Ophiocytium majus
GGGGGGGGGGGGGGACTTGCCCCGATTCAGCACTGTGGGCGGTTTTGTCACGCCTGTCCGAGGGCTGCCACTGCGCACGGCGCACTGGCAGTGGTAGCGACTGTTTACATGCCCGAAAGCCCGGGCGCACCTTTGTGCGGCACGTAATACACCGCCTCCACATCACCTTCTGCACACATTGGTGGCATGTCATGTTCTGCTGCGCATTGCGCTTGCAATTGTGTGACCACTTTAGCCGTCGTTTAGCCTTTTAATCGTCTTCTTTAACCCTCTCCCTCCGTCTGAGGACGCCAACTGTCAAATCGCCTACGACTCGCGATCGCTCCGACTCCCACCCGCCTACCCAGCAAGCGCGCACCACTCAGGCATCTGGCGCACCACGTATCTGACACCGCCGCCCCCAGCTGGCGAGCATAGCCATGCAGGAGCCCGCCGTGGACGAGGGCGCAATTGAGGATATGCATATGGGGGAGGTGCACTCGGCAGACGACGACGTTGATGATGACATGGAGGGAGACGACGGCGATGGGGAGGGCGGGCTCGATGTACCCCCTGGGGGCGACCTGGGAGGCAAGGTCCCCCGCAGAAAGGTGGGCTGGCGTTGGTGCTCGACGTCGCGTTCTTTTGCATATTGCTGTCAAGTTCACTATTCAGATGAGGTGAAGTGGGTTGGGCCGCTGATGATATACTCCGCTGTGGTGCAGCTGGCGGGGTTGGGCGTGTGCGCGGCTAGCGGTGCCGCCGTGTCGCTAGTTGCTGGTGGTGAGCACCGCAAGCCCCCGCGTTGGCAGTGTCGGTGACACTTAAAGAGAACCGCAGGCACCTGCAGTAACACCACCACCAGCGGCAGCAACACGCTGCGCACTGCTGGTGCAGCAGTGGGTGCTGGTGCTAGACCTCACCAGCCTCCGCATTAGGTTTGGTCCGTCTTTGCTAACTTCCTGCCGTGCCATGTATAAAACATACCTCAACACGCACACGCACGCACACAGTGATGGCACAAGTGGCACCGGTGCTGCCACATCCCCACGGTCTCTCATCCACAAGCACACCACTAGAGTTGCGCCCCTCCACACACCGTCTCGCGCTGCCATTCCTGCCTGGATTCGGGGCCAATTCTAGTTGTTTCACTCCACCCACTTGTCTCACACTGCAATTGCTGCCCAAATTCTGTGCAAATTTCAACCCGCACGCGTGCCCCCGCGCATAAGCGCAAGCGCTCCACCCCTTTCTCACACTGCCTCTTCTGCCCAGATTCTGTGCAATATTCAACACGCACACGCGTGCCCCCGCCGTGCAGAAGCGCAAGCGGCTGTACAAAAAGGCGCCAGGAGCGCCCACACGCGGGCGCAGCGCGTACGTCCTCTACAGCCTGGCCAAGCGAGAGGAGGTCAAGGCGGGGCTGCCGGAGGGAAGCAAGGTACCACCGCATACTTTGTCTGCTGAGCACGGCCACTCCGCACATAGTTAGTGCTGTGGCGCCATTTGCAGTGCGGCGGCGCTTTTTGTGTGTGAAAACGACTACTTCGAAGTACGTGTGCTGTACATGCACTGTACAGCCTGGCCAAGCGCGAGGAGGTCAAGGCGGGGCTGCCGGAGGGCAGCAAGGTACCGCATTCCAATCACCGCACCGCACACTTTGTCTGCTGAGCACTGCCGCTGTGCACCCGCGCCGCCCGCTGCGAGCACAGCTGGTGTTGCACGCCATCGCAGTTCCGTGGTGCTTCTTGTGCGTGAACATGCCCTCTTTCGAATTATGTGTGCTGCACGTGCGCTGGTTTGCTGCGAACGCGTCGGCGGCCGCATCCCGCGGCGACTGAGAGCATGCCGTGCGCCACCAGCCCTTTCTTCCACCTGCCAGGGGCCGGTGTACTTGTTACGAAGGCTCCTTCGACTGCAGTTTCGCGTGTGCTTCCGCCGCCTCTGGGTGTGCGTGCGACTTTATTCTGTGTCGACGAAACGTGCACGTGCTTCGTCCAGTATGCCACGCATGGCGGCGCAGCGGCACGCCATTGGCAGTGCCACCATACCATGCCATGCCATGCCCCGCATGCCCCTGATGCATGCCACGTCAAACGCGTGCCCCGGCGCAGGTCACAGAGATCATGCGGCGCAGTGGCGCCATTGGCAGTGCCGCCATGCCACACCATGCCATGCCCCGCATGCCCCTGATGCATTCCACATCACATGCGTGCCCCGGCGCAGGTCACGGAGATAATGCGCCGCATGGCGGCGCAGTGGCGCGGCATGACGGAGCCGGAGCGCCAGGAGTGGCACGTGCGCGCCGCAGAGGACAAGGTCCGCTACCAGGAGGAGCTCAGCAGCTACCAGGGGCCCCTCAAGGCAAGGCGGGGGGGGGAGGGGTATTTTTGGAGAAGATGTTTTAGTTTTTCTCTTTTGGATAAATTTCCCACTTTTTCAACATGGGTAACAATTGAAATAGAGGTTGTAAAGCTACTTGTTCTCACCGTTTCTTCAATTAGGTCAACTGGCGGCATTTTGAAGGGGGGGGGGGGGGGGGGGGGGGGGGGGGGGGGGCGCGCGGGGCCATGCATGCTCAGCAGCTGTGGCAGAAGCCAGGCGTTGGCTGCGGGTGGGGAGTTGGGGTGCGCTGCACGGATGGCTCGCAGTGTAGCTCTGCTCCAATGCCTGCTGCCAAATATTTTTGTGTGTGTGTGTGGGTTGGCTCGGCGCGGATGGACAGCGGCGGCCTGCGAAGTCTCGGCGACACAGCGAGGTGGCGCACGCCCACGTGCACTCCACCCCCAGGGCACATCAGGGAGCCGCCGGCGCACAACCGTTCCACTTGCCCTGCTGGCATGTGCATTCGCCTGGCTTGGCTGCTCCGGGGTCGTCACCGGCAGCACGAGTGACCACACCTGCACCACAGCCCACGGAGGCTGGCTAGGGGTGGGGGACCCCGTCCAGGGCAGTGCTGCGACTGCCACTGCTGGCGAGTTGGCAGTGTTTTGTTCACAAGTTCTGCTGAGCACTGGCAGTGCTGGCATGTTGCCGGGCCTGGTGACAGTGCGCGCACCCTCACCATGACGCTCTGCCGCCGCTGTGCCCACGCAGGTGCCAAATAAGCGCGCGCAGGCGGTCACCCCGGACACCAACTATCTCAACTTCCCAAATGTGAGTTCAGTCAGCGCCCCCCCCCCGCTCGCCTCGCAACCGCCACCTTCCAGTGCCTGCGCGCGCCGCCGCCTGGCGAGGCTATACTTGCTTACGGTGTCCGTTTACTATTCGGTTATAGCCTATTTCTGAAGTACTAGAGTAGTACTAGCTTATACTACGTAAGTAGTAGGTCGTCATAGGCATTGCTAGCTGTGAAGTTTCTCCTTGCGCTGCGGCGCCAGTTCGCCAACGACCGCGCGGCTGCCAGTGCAATGGTGCTTGCGCAGCGCGGCCGCAGCGGCGCCTAGCTAGGGGTGGCCTTCACTGGGACTGTGGCTGCCTGTGTGCCTTGGGGGGTGCCACGCGGACCGTGCTGCTGCGGTGCCGTCGTCAGTGCCATACCGCGCACCTGCGCTGCACCTGCCGCATTTGACTCTGGGTGCCGCTGCTGCTGCCGGCAGCGGTGATGGCAGTGCTGGTGCAGTGGTGTGTCTCCGATGCGCTGGCGCAGCACGGTGCAGCGTGACTGCCTCCAGCAGCCCGTCACGCCGCGAGCGTCACACATCACATGCGAGATGCCAATGTCTCTGCACCAGCTGGCGCCTGCAACTGCTCTGATGCGACTGCCGCTGCCGCCACCACTGCTGCCGCTGCCGCCGCCACTGCCGCCACTGCCGCCGCCGCCACTGCCGCCGCCGCCACTGCTGCCGCTGCCGCCGCTGCCACCCACCACCGCTGCCACTGCCGCCGTTGCCACTCTGCCGCTGCTGTTCTGCCGCTGCCGCTGCCGCCCTGCCGCCGCCACTAGGCGCAGTACGAGACGACGCCACGCCTCAAGCGCGCAAAGAAGGACCCGCGCGCGCCCAAGCGCCCCATGAGCGCGTTCCTGTACTACTCACAGATCATGCGGCCGCGCCTCAAGGAGCAGTACCCGGATGCGAAGGCGCAGGACGTGTCCAAGCTCATGGGCGAGCAGGTGAGACAGTTGAAGTTGAAGCCTTTCCCCCCCTTGGTGGGTCATGTCGCGACTGCGTTTGCGCCTGCACACAGGGATGCCTTGTGCTCAGCAGCAGGAGGAAGGCACGAGCCGCGGGTGCGCCCTCTCTTTAGGGGTGGCGTTGTGCTGGCAGCCGCTCGCTGACAGCCCATATGCCATGGCACGGCTGTGACCTGTTCACTGTGCATGCTGGTACTGGTGCTGCCTCTGCTGCTGCTATTGACACCGTCGCCGCCGTTGCTGCCACTGCTCCTGCTGCTTCACTGCTGCTGCTGCTGCTGCCGCCGCCGCTGCTGCTGCTGCCGCCGCTGCTGCTGCCGCCGCTGCCACCATTGCTGCTTCTGCCGCTGCTGCTGCTGCCCCCACTGGTGCTGGTGCTGCCGCCGCTATTGCCGTCGCCGCCGCTGCCACCGTTACTGCTGCTGCTGCGTGCAGTGGGGGCGCATGAGCGCCGAGGAGAAGGTCGTGTATAACTCAAAGGCCGCACGGGAGATTGCCGTTTACAAGGTGGGACGTAGTGTAGTGCACAGCGCAGGGTCACGCGCATCACACACTTGAAGTGGCATTTAACACACTCAAAAGCCGCATGGGAGGTTGCCGTGTACAAGGTGAAGCGCAGTCTAGTGCGCACTTCAAGTACTTGAAGTAGCGGTGACCTCAATGCACACGTAACCTACCGCCCCACTCCCTGTCAGCCCAGCCCTCCCCCTGTGTTTACACGAGTAGTGTGATGCAAGTGACCAACCGGTTTACGTTCATGGTACTGTGCCTGGGTGCAAATTGTGCCGCCCTGAACAGCTGTGTCCCATCGTCGCGCACTGTCCATCTTTGGTTGACTTCAGGTTTGTAGTGCCAACAAGGATTCAGTTGGACATATCACAACACTTGCCCTCCCCTCCCCCCCGTTCAGCGGCTAACCGTACTTGTCAGGGGCGGGGGTACTGGGGATTACTGTAGCAACAATGAGGGCCCACCTACTGTCTGTGTCAGCTCCCGCCATTCTCTCTGTTGAAATAGGCCGTGAAAGTGTGGATTGGGCTGTGGAAGGCCAAGCCTGACTCTGCGTTTGGATTGAATGGATTGAATGCAGTCAGCGAGGCGTCGTTTACGTGCCCATCTGAGTCTGAGTGGAAGTTGGTCTGGTTCGCAGCCCAGTCGTCACTTCAATTCCAGTGCACAGTGGGAGGGGGCAGGAAGGGGCATCTAGGGACTAGTCGGTGCCCCGTGTTGAAGTCCAGGCGCGCAGCAGCATGGCAGCAGCAGGCCTGTTTGCCAGCGCTCATTACCCTACTTCCAAAATGTACGCATACTTGGCAAAGGTGAAGTACTTCGACGTACAGTTTTTGTACATGCACACTTCCAAGTAGTCTACTGCAATTCACGATTTAAGCACCACCAGTAGAGGTACGTACAGTCTGTACACTGATGCATATCCTCACACATAACTTCCTGCGCTGCCACCGCTACAACCGCTGCTGCGTGCATGGCGGCGCCCCCCACAGCTCGCCATGGCGCACTGGAAGCAGCACGGCGGGGGCGGCCCTCCATTTGTGCCGCCGAGCTCAGAGGAGCTGGCAGCAGTCAAGGTTGATGGCGACATCGAGGTGCGTGCCCATCCCCCTCCCCTCTTCGCCCCCTTGCCCCTTCTCCCCCCTTGCCCCCTTCCCTCCCGCGCCCCCTTCCCCCTTCTCCCCCCTTCGCCTCCTTACCCCTTCCCCCCCCTTGCCGCCCCCTTCTCCCCCCTTCCCCCTCGCTCTCCCCGGCCCCACCGGCCTGCGTGCCCACGACCATGTTGCACTGGCCCGCTGCTGCCGCATGCCTGGATCAAACGGCACTCGTGGCATGCATGATTCGCCCCTCCTAGAATGTATACAACGCGGGCTGCCGGTCGTGCGCAGGTGGGCGGCGACAATGACAGTGCAAGTTTCGGAATATGGACTTCACGTGGTGCCCACAATACACCAACTGAAGTAGGTATACTTCGAGGTATACTTCGGGGAAGTATATGACTACTTATGAAGTACACCGCGTAAACTACCCCGTGTCATGTGCAGGTGGGCGACGACATTGACATTGACGGCGCGGACGATGGCGACGACGCCGAAGTTTCTCCTGACGCGGTTGCCGCGGAGGCCATCGCTGCCGCCGCAGCCGCCGGCGCCGCGGCGGCTGCCGGCTTCGCCGCCGGTATGCCCGCCGGCTTCAGCACGGCTGCACAACATGAGGTGAGCGGGGCCCGCTCCCAGCAGTATGGCGCAGGCTGCAATGTATTTCCTTGTGTATGTTAGAGTTGGGACCGTGAAGCAACAGTTAGTTATCACGGCATGTGGCTGGCGTTCACGTTATTTCACGGTATTTATATGTAAGAGTTGTAAATTGTTTGTTGAAGTTGGTTGTTGAAGTTGGTCCGCAACATCAACTTTGCAGACCAGTCTCAACTTCACCAAATGCAGCACATGCCCACCAAGTGTGTGTGTGTGCCCCCATTATATGCGGCTCCCCGGTTGTGAGCTCCGACACGCCACGAAGAAGGCGCGAGGCAGCAGGGGGCGATGCCGCGGCCACCGCTAGGGGGTGCGGATGGCGTCGCAACGGGCCGATACCGCCAAATACAGCCTGCTCTTGGCAAAAGTCATTTCACGGTATCAATAACGCGTACCGCGCGGGCAAACAGTTAGTTGTCACGGTACACCGGCAACGTGAAATAACACGTTATTTCACGATATCAATGTTCACGGTCCCAAATCTAGTGTATGTGCATGTCCGCAGACTGGTTTATCACTTGTGAAAGTGCGATTGGTTTGAATCGCTGTGCAGCCGTTTTAGACCTCTGCTTGGGTGTACCGGGCACTCTGGTGGCGTGTGCTATTGGTAGTGCCGTGTAGGCGGCTACCGTGTGAGTGCTTTGACATGGTGCATCAACCGTGCATCATTGTGCACAGGGCTTTCCGCGCCTTAATAAGCGGAGTTCAGTACAGGTATTTACTTGCCCCCCCCGGATCCCACGGCCGGTTTGCTGCTGCTGAGCACATGCGGCTACTGCTGCTGAGCACATGCGGCTCCTGCTGCTGAGCAGCTGACGGGTACAGCGGACGGAGGCGGCGGACGGAAGGGGGTGCACGGGCAGTCACTCCGGCGCCTAATCAACTTGGGGGAGGGTACTTTGGCAGTGTGCCGTTCTAACGGCCGGCTTGTGCTGTGTCCGCTGAGCCATTATCAACGCGGTGGCAGAGCTGTGCGGTGCGTACTTACTAGTACGAGAGAGCGCAGCAGCCGGCGACCACGAAACATGCAACGCCTTGCCAAGCTGTGGCAGCGGATGCGGTGACTATGAGACCATGGCTGCCTGGGACTGACCCCGCCCGCCCGCCCACCGCCTCACTTCCCGTGCAGGGGCACGGCAGCATGCCAGGCATCGCCCCAGCAGCGAGTTTCCCAGCAGGCAGCCTTGCCAACGTCACCGCGCTGTGACCCAGGCCGCTTCGACTCCCACGCGCCAGCATGCGCCCTGGCGCCGACAACGCGCCAAACGCGGCAGCCGAGCCCAGCAGCTGCGCTGAGCACACAGCACGTGCCACTGCTGCTGGCGGTCGGGGGCGGCACGGTGCAGCAGCATTCCTATGCCGCGAACGGCTCCTGCAGCTGCGCACTGCACGCCGGGGGGCGCGTGCTCACTTATGAGCTCAGCGCCACACGGCAGAGGGAAGGCGGACGGCGCCTGCAGCGGCGGGCGCGCCCCCCGCCGCTGCTCCGGTGGCGCCGCACTGCCCCCCCTCTCATGGCGACTGCGCAGTGGAGGGTGTCATTGGATGCGTCAAGTGCTGAGCGCCCGGCATGCTGCCGCAGCCCAGCTGGCAAGGCAACCGGGCCATGCGCACCACCACCGGACCACCACGGGAGCCAGGTCGAGAGGCGAGCGGGGCGTCCGAGTGGGCAGGCCGGCCCGCCATAGGACATCCCGCCGTCTGGAGTCCCTACCTCATGCGCCCCGGCTGCATTAGCCGTGCTACATTGTGGCTGCATTAGCCGTGCTACTTTGCATGTGCAGTGCTTGGTGCGTGCGGCGTAAGCGTCGCGGCGGTGCCGCCGCTGCCGCCGCCGCCGCCATCACCGCTTCAGCGGCAGCGGCAGCACCGCTCCTCCCCCCCCCCTGTGTATGTACGTGCCCGCTGGTGCTGCTAGCCAAAGCGCGTGGCCTTAGTTGACGCGCCGCACCGCTGCAAAATGCGAGCATGTTTTCGTGCCGTGACTGCGTCGACTGGCGCTGAGCACAAGGCACTGCTGGGCTGCACTGGGCCTGCAATATATTACTACTCTTTGTGCTGTGTGGCAGCTGCACCACATGTTGAGCGTGCACACAATTCTCTATTCTGTACCGCCTGGCACACCGTGGGGGCTTGCTTGCTCGCCTCTTTTGCTGCACACACCGCAACGGGGAGGCACCACCGCCGGGGGCACCACAACAGGAGGCGGCTACCAGGTTGAGAGGCGTGCGAGTGGCCAGGCCAGCCCGCCGTAAGATATGCCGTCTGGAGTCCCTACCTCACAATGACCTGCCTTCTTTGCATTGGTTGTCCCCATTTGCAGTCGCAATTGTATGCCGGTCCATTAGTGGGCGCCAATGTCGTGTCGTGCTGCAGCACACAGAGCATGGCCGCGCCAGCAGCATAGCTGCACTATTGGTGCTACTGAAGCCCGAGCAGGTCGGGCCCCAGCCTGCCGGCGGGTCAGGCCTGCTATTGCTTGTTCAGAGATCTTTGTGCGTTCATGTACATAAGCTGCCGGGCATGTGCCATGGCCACAAGCATGCTGGCATGCATGGCATGGGCTCTTGCACGCCGACGAGTGCAAAATAAAACTGCTGAAGTCACAATGGTGGCGTAATTGAGCTGCATTTGCGGGCCGCCTTGGCGAGTAACCCATTGCCCACCTACGCACACACAGGCACACCCCCACCCCCTGTAGCAACCAATGTCTCCGCAGACAGCAAGCACCGCCATCCGCTGTCCGCCCCCACTTCAGCAGCGCACCTCTAATTTGCTAACGACGTGCGCCCCTTACACCCTCTCCCATAAGCAACATATACGGCACTCTGCCCCATGATTTTCTGCCAATGCCGCCTCTTTTAAGACACTCCCACCCGTCCCCCCCGTCAACCCTCGTCTAGTAACGCCTGCACCTACTGCAACTGCGCGCCCCGCACCAGCAGCGGCACTGCGCAACGCCTGCTGAGCAGCAGCAGCCGCCAGCGGGCGCTGCACCCCGCCCGACCTTGCGCCCGCACACTCCTGGAGTCCCCACCTCACACCCCACCTCAACGGCCACAGCAGCGCCGCCCTTACAGCAGCGCACTGCTGTGACTCACACCCCCATGCCAACCGCGCCAAGCAGCCGTTGCTGCTGAGCACCGAAACGCGCCTCCAAAACGGCCAGCGCCGCCGGCCATTGGCACCCTGAGGCCGTGCAGGGTTGTCAGCGGCCGCTGCCGCGCAGCAGCCAGCATCGACGGCGCAAGCACCTCCCTGCTGCAGTGCCTGTGGGCACTCTGCACTGCACGCCCTAGGCGGGCGGCCTAATAAGGCGGCGCTTCAGTCGTACTGTGCGCAAGACATGGGCCGGCGGGGAGGGTGGGTTCCTTCCAGGCGGCAGAGCTCCACCGTGCCGGCGCAGCAGGGGCGCGTGTCGCCGCGCTCGCCACTCCCAAGCCCACCGGTGGCGCCCCAACTTGAGAAGGGAACTCTGCATGCAACGGGGCAGTGGCGCCGCCGGTGTGCCAGCAGGCGGACACTGCCACCGCCTGCGACGGCGCACGTGGCAGCGTGCGCGCTGGTCGATGGTGGCCTGCTCCAAAAAGTGCAGGGTCTTCAGTGGGCGGCTGCGACACAGCCAACCGCGGCGGGGCCGGCGCAGCCGCCAGATGCGCACGCAGCCTCGCTTATGCCTGCGGCAGCGTACGTGGGTCGATGGTGGCCATGCACTCGGCGCGCACGCCGTTGGCGGCGGCGATCTGGCGGAAAAAGTTGTCGTCCGTGCACAGGACGACGCGGCGCCGCGCCGTGCGCTCAAAGTAGAGGCAGCAGTTGAGGATGGCGTCGTCGGCGTGCAGCCCTGCGGCGGACGCCAGTGGTGGGTTATGTGGGGAGTATTTTAGTTCCAGTGACTCCTGTGGGCGTGCAATCACGCATGCCGGCATGACGCGCACGCAGCAAAAAAGAGCATGCGGAGCGCTTGCAAATTACTGCGGTTTGAGGCAGTGCGGTATGCGGATTCGTGCGGGGTCCAGAGGTCCGTCACTGACCACATTGGTGCTCTAAGCACCACGGCGGATGCTCCTCCCCCTTGTCAAGAGCTCAGCAGCTTATTCACATCCTCTGCGCTGAGCACGTTTTGTGCAGACTTGGCTGCTGAGCTCTTGACAAGGGGGAGGAGCATCCGCCGTGGTGCGTGCTGTACCAATGATACAGTCGTCTCTATTTGAGTAGGTGCAGGTCTTGCTCCAGTGCGGGGTGTGGGGCGGGTGCCACTGCCCTGCACTCAGTCGAGAGTGCACTGTACGTTTACCGATTTGCACTTACAGGCGTGCAGCATCTCAGGCCGCGCATGCCAACCTGGAGCAATAACCATGTGCGGCCCCTGTTCAACTTAGTATAAATTCAGGTCAATTCTTATTATCAAAATAAAGATGTATAAAAGAATCAGTAATAAAAACCTTCTTGTATTTTTTATCTATGATTCTTTTAAAATAGAATTTCACCAGGACGTAGCGAAGACAAGGCATTCTGAGTCCACCTTTGCCGTGCGATCGCTTGTCCACAAACATGGCGGCGCGCACGCATTCATGGGGGCGCGTAGAGTACTCACTTTCGGGCGCGGAGTGGTGCGCATCGTCCCTGTAGAGCTCGCCGTCGCTCTGCCCGCGCAGCGCCGGGTAGTCGCTGTCGGCGCGCCGGAGGTCCAGCAGCGACGCCAGCATGCGGCACGCCTGGCGTGCCTTGAAGCCCAGCGTCTCGTCCTTGTCGCCCTGCGCGGCGCAAAAAAAAACAGTTACAAGGAGTGAAACTGTCAACCGACTGCAATGGGGTCGTGTGCATGGTGGCGCGTGGTGCGGCCGGTGTGGGCGTGCTTGAGTGCAGGTCGTGCAGGCGAGAATGGAAGTAACCAACAGCAGCACACACAGAGGATGACGTGCCTTCTTCGTGTGGAGCTGGTGGTAGTGCGGCACGAGCAGGCTGCGCGCTGGGGGGGGCGTGCGCAGAACTCGCTGATCGCTGCGGCGGTAGGGTGGGTGCTGCCGGTGGTCGGGCTGCAACACGCACCTTCTTCCTGTCGAGCTAGCGGTAGACTTCACAAGGACGTGGCGCACATACTCCCAAGTAGAAGGTGGTACTTCAAGTATGTAGATCGTGATACGTCTGGCAAAAAAAAAAAAAAAATGACCCAGACCGGCCACTTGTGCTGCGCCCTCCGCATCGCAGCTGCCTCCCCCCACAAACAAACGCACAAACAGACAGTGGCACAAGAGAAAGACGGCGTACCTTCTTCCTGTCGAGCTCCCGGTACACCTCGCGCGGCACGAGCAGCGACGCGTCGGCGCGCGCGCGCAGCAAGTCCGTGGCCAGCCGCCAGGCGCCCTCCTGGCGGTGCAGCAGGCAATTTGTGTCCAACACCAGCAGCAGCGGCGCTGTGGGCACGTCGCACCGCGCGGCCGCCGCCGCCGGCCCTTGTAGAGTCGCCATCTGGCGGGGGCGGCCGCAGCGCGGCGTGGCGGCGGCGCGCAGTCAGCGTGGTGGGGTGTGGGGTGCGTGCACCCGGACAAGTGCGCGGGTTTTCGTGGTCGCGGTGGATGTGGTGCACCGGTTGTTGTCAGCCGTGCGCCTGCACCCCTGCTGGTGACACGCGGCTTGTGTGCGAAACGCGTGTGCGACCCCGCCGTAAGCGACAGGCATGGCCACGCGCCACCCTGCAAGCAGCCGCAGTGATGCCCTCTTGTACCATGCGCAAGCGCTGCCAGTGACAGTCCCCTCCCCCCCCACACACACCATCACACGGGATATCTTTGAGAAACAAGCACAGGCCAAAGGATTGGGCTTGTTTTAGTATGATCTTCGCACCCAAACTAAATACTTCCTTAAAAATCCAATCCAAATTGAAACTTCCCTACCTGTACTATTGATATATACAAATCATGCGGATTGATCCTATCCCATCCTTGAAGTATACACGTCGAAATACGTACTACGTAGTATTAACACAAACACATGCACACCTGGGCCGCCATGTCAGCCACGCGCTCCAGCAGCTCCGTGGCCTCCACGGCGCGCGCCGCCGCCGCCTCCGCCGCCGCCTCCGCCGCCACCCGCGCCGCCGCCGCCACCTCCTGTGCGGCGTCCGCCTGCTCCACACGCCGCTTGAGCGACTCGTTCTCGCGCGCCATCGTCACCACCGCCACGCGCGCCTGCGCGGCGGCCGCAGCAGGCAGTGGCACAGCGCCCCACATGGTGTTGTTCATTGTTCCCCTCCTTCCCATTTTCATAGCAGCAGGGGCAGTGGCACGGTGCCCCACATGGTGTTGTTCATTTTTCCCCTCCTTCCCTTTTTCAGAGCAGCAGTGGCGGTGGCACAGTGCCCACATGGTGTTGTTCATATTTCCCCTCCTTCCCTTTTTCACAGCAGCAGGGGCAGTGCCCCACATGGTGTGGTTCATTTACCCTCCCCCCTTTTTTCACAGCAGCAGGGGGTGGTGGCACAGTGTGCCACATAGTGTGGTTCATTTCCCCCCTCCCCCCCCCTTTTCCATGGCAGTTTTGAGGGGCCACTGGGAGCGGTGATGCTGTGAGGTAGGGACTCCAGGTGGTGGTATAACAAAGATGAACAATTTCAATGACATGCAGCCCACCGCTAACCACACCACACTATTCATGCACTGCACATCAAGTCATGAGTGCGCTGAGTGGACTCTGCAGAAGGCACAGCAGCTCCATAGATGCCACAAGCATGCACACTGTCAGAGACCCGCACGCCCGCCCGCGGGTCCCAACATGAATGCGGCTCTGTTGGTACATCCTGCAGCGGGCCGACCCGCCCGCTTTTTTTGGTTGTGCGTAAATTTGGGGAGTGGGGAGGGGGGGGCTTAGGTAATGCCAGCACCCGCCGCGCGTGAATTTGGGGAGGGGGGGGAGGGGGGGCTAGGCAGTGCCAGCATGCGCCGCGCATGCCAACCCTCAGCAGGTGCGTGGCAGGGATGCACCAGCACGCGAGTGCCACGTACTGGGGATGCTCCTGGGGGCATAAATACAGTCACAACTACTGCTATCAAAGTACTCCTGAGTGTACAGTACAGCTTAACGGCACCAATTTATTGTGAAGTACGTGCTGCGCGTGTGTGCGCACTGTAGCAGTGTGTACTACGCACCGTACATGCATGGCGGGGGGCGGGGCGCGTTGGTGCCATGTGGCACTGGCAGCACCTTGTAGACCGCTACGGCATGAGTACTGTTCGACTTCATCAACCGCACCCCGTGTGCACAGGGCTTTCCGCGCCCCAAGCGGAGTTTAATTGATTAATTTATAAAAATACATGTATCACACGCTCACCTGCTGTCGCTGGGCCTTGACCCAGCGGCGCGAGGGCACCGCGACCGCCCACCCATCCGCATACCTGGCCTGCGCGCTCGAGTACGCCTTGCCGCTGCGTTTGCACGTGCACACCAAAGTACACGGGTGCAGTGCACTCGCGATTTAGTGCGCTTTGACTTAGTGCGGCATGCGGTTTGGTGCCGGGCCCAGAGACCCGTCACAGACCACATGATTCTATATCAACGATACACAATGCCATAATGTATTTAGCGCGGGTCTTGCTTTAGTGCGGGGTGCTAGCGGGTGACACTACCCCCGCACTAAATCGCGAGTGCACTGTACACAGGAATGTGATAAATCACAATGGCAGGTGCCCGCGTTGGTAAGCGCACCGGTAGTGTACTTTGGGTGCGGGGCTGCTGAGCAGAGCCGCCTACCTCCGCGCGCACACCAAAATACATGGGGATGGCAGGCGCCGTGACGCACGTTGGTGAGCTCGCTCACCCTGATAGTTTTGTTTATTTGCACTTGAGCGCGTGCGAGGGCGCATGCCATGCGCTCGTGACGACGGCACATGCCCGGCAGTATACATACATGTACTACATGTATATGTACACGAACGCAAAGAATTTGTGCAACCAAAGGAACAAGCGCTGGCACGCAGGCCTGAGCCGCCGGCATGCGGACCTGTGTGCCATGTGCATGAATTGTGGGGTGAATTCACGGCATCATTCACTGCGGTCGCGAAGGTGTCCCTTCACTCGCCATCCACACGCACGTGCAAAACGCTCCTCACCTGTAAGGCGGCAGCCGGCCGGCGTCAACCTCCGCCAGGTACTGCTCCACCGTGAGGTACCCGCGCTCAAGCGTCTCAGAGTCCTCCATCGCCGACGCCTCCTCTGCCGCTCCGCCACCACCCCCCTCACTTCCGCCACCGCCGCCACCAGCGGGCGCCTCAGCGCTGGCAGCCGCATCACGGGCCGCCACCGCCGCGGCAGCCATGCTGTGCTCAGCAGCAGGACTGGTGCTCAGCAGAGGTGATGCGCCACCCGAGCCGCAGCTATTCGGGGGCGTGGTGCCAGCGGCGAGCGTGCCGCGTTGGTCACTGGTGGTGGCGGCGCTGCAGGTGCTGCCGCTGCTGCTGCGGCTGGCGGCGGTGCTGCTGTCGCTGCTGCCGGGCGCCGCGGCGCCAGCGCGCTGCGCAGGCGTCGCGCAAATCGCCGGGCTGGAGGTGGCGCTACGGCTCCCGCTGCTGCAGCTGCCGTCCGTGCCGCCGCTGTCAGTGGTGCACACAGACCCGCGGCCGCCGCCGTTGCCGCTGCCGCCGCCGCCGCCGTCGGCGCTGCCGCTGCCGACGCTGAGCGCGCCCATCGCCGCTATGACCGCCTCCATGGGCGTGGCGCCCGTCTGAACCCTGGCACACAGCGTCGTCTGCGCCGCCTCCACCTGTGCACCCTGCGCACGCGCCGCCGCCGCCGCCGTCACCTTGCACTGCGCAGCCCCACCCACCGGCTCCTGCTTTGGCTGCTCGCACGGCGCCGCCCCCCCGCCCGCGCCCCTCCACAGAGCCTGCGCGGCGCTGGCGAGGCGCCCCTGCGGCTGCTGCCGCGG
>JAULBY010032584.1:0-15300 GCA_032358315.1 Ophiocytium majus
AAGCACAGAGCGCTGAGCAGCAGGCGGGGGGCCTGCACGAAGACCGCACTGGGGGGGGCCCTCCTATAGAGCGTCTACTCATTTTATCACGTGAGAGAGAGAGCAAGAGCTACGCCACCAGCCAACCATCACATCGCACCAGCTACACCACACCCGCAGCAGCTCCACTATGGCAACGGCGGATGCACCTCAGGCCAACCGTCAGCCAGCGAATGGGCTGCTGCAAGCTGCCCGGGCACTTCAAGCCGAGGAAACTGCAGGCGCTGCTTTAACTGCTGCTGTCGCTGCTGGAGGTGCTTCTTCTGGAGCAGCAGACGGAGCTGCAACGGGCCGTGGAGCTAGACCGAATGATGCTGCCGGCAGCCAGACGGCATCAGCGGGATCAGCAGCTAAACAACAGCAGCAGCAGCAGCAGGAGCAGGCGTCGGCCACACCAGCACCAACTGCGGCGACAGGTGGGTATATGTACAGAGTAGTGCTAACCGCGAGGCTGCACAGCTGCTGGCCGATGCTGCCCTTGCCTATGCTCGCCCCTGCTGCGTCGCCGCCACCTGCTTCGCCACATACAGCCTCACAGACACGGCCACCGCCGCAACACCCACAATGCCATCATCATCATCAACAGCAGCAACAGCGCAACCACGAACCTGTTGCACACCCCGCACGCTAGGCCCCGGTAAAATTCCTGTTTGGTTTTGGCCAAATTCCTGATTTTTGGCCCTTTGAAAACAGGCAAGATTCCTGTGTTTTTCGTGAAATTCCTGATGCTTTTTCGGCTCAAAATGCCTAAAAATGCAATAAAACTGTAAAAATAGCATTGATAACTTGCAAGCGGCTTGTATCACACCATCTTGCACTTTACCAACAGCTTGTCCTCCACAATCTGCACCAGTTCAATAGCTGCCGCCAGCGCGGTGCTGCTGAGCACCGCCTCATGTGTTGCTCAGCAAGTGAAGCTGTGCTCAGCAGTAGCTGCCAGCATGCCTCAACGTTCTGCTGAGCAGCATGCTGTTCCTGCCAGGACACCACTATGACATCGTCTGCAACCACAGGTGTGTGCAATCGACTCCTCTCACCCTAGCGGTCACACTGGTGCCCGTCATAACAAAAAAGGACGGTGTTCAGAGGAGTATTTGCGAACCAGGAATTTGTTCCTGATTTGCCTCAAGCCTAGGCTAAATTCCTGAAAAAGTCCTGCAGGAAATTTACCGGGGCCTAATGACAACTCTGGACCCCGCCAAGTTGAAGTTTCTTCCATGTACTGCATACAAAACCTATCGACACCGCAAATCGAATGCAGGGCCGCCACCATAGCAGACAGACGCACTTGACAACAGAGCGGCGACACAAGCAGCCAGCAGCAACATGACCGAGGGTATGCCCAGTGGCAGCCCCGAAGTGCGAGGTGCATGCAGTCGGATCCTTTGCTGAATGGTACTACTGTTGTATTGGCGCCGCCACCACCAAGTGCACCACCTACTCGCGCTCTATGTACACCTACTAGTAGCTGTCCTAAGAAGCAGCAGGACCAGATGAGGTTTTGGCAGGAGGTAGCGGCGCCAGCGGCTGGAGGTGCCCAGCACACCATCTCACCACAGCGGCACCGCCCATGGGCCACCATGCTGCACGCGCAACGCCCCTCTGAAGAGGCACCTGGCGTGACGGCCCGGCAAGCCCCGCACCAGCTGCATAACACTCAAGTGCAGGACCAGCTGCTGCACTGGCGGCAACGACCGATCACACAGTCACCGCTACGCCGAGTGCACCACTATGGCTGCCGCAGCCACGGTGCACCTGCTGCTGCCGCCGCTGCGCCATGGCGGCGCACGCGTGCACCCCAACCTGCTGCCACCTTCGCCGTTGACGCCGACCTTCACCGCCGCCCGCTGCTCCAAGCAAATAATTCTCAGCGCAGCGGCAGTCAGGGGTTCATGACTCCTGCTTGGCCTGCTCTACGAGGTGCTGGTGGTACAGGAGGGAGGTCCTGACGGAGTTGGCTTCCTTGAGTTTGCCGAAGCCGCGCACGTAGGCCACCTTGTGCTCAAAGTACTGGCTCTGCAGCTCCTTGTTCTGCTCAGCAGATAAAGCGCAGAAGCAACAGCAGGGGCAGCAGTGCTCAGCAGCAGGCGCAGAGTTGCAAGCGCGCAGCCACACCGGAGTACTGTTGCCTGCAGGTGCTTGCAGTGCTTGGGCACTGGATGTGAGGGACAACAGGCATCAACAGCAGCATAAGACACGGGGTCACACACTACATAGCAACGGATTTGTGTGCTTACAGCAGCAGAAAGTGAGAACAGTTCCTGCCACTTGCCGCGCCACACAGTCAGGCGGGCCATGTCAACACTGCCGCATAATTACCACCACGGCGCGTGACGATGAGGCAATGGTGTCACCAGCGAGTGATGGCTGTCAGAGACTGCTTGGACAAACTGCTGCCACTTGCGGAAGCAATCGCTACTGCGGGCTGGGGTGCACAACCTGCCACTTCTTGTCAGGGCACTCCCAGATCACAACTCAATGATACACTAGTGAAACGCCTCCGCAGCCTCCAGGCACGGGGGCTGAGCACGACACAACATGCCGCAAATACATGTATGCTTAAAAACACAATAATACTTCATAAGTAATTGAAGTACTACTACTGGTAGTACTTCAGAAGTACATCATATCAAGTACCAGTGTCGCAGCGCGTGCTTGCGCGCATGGCTGCAACACAGGTCATGGGGTCAGGTGCAGGCGGGCGGGGAACCGAGTGCACACCTCTGGGTGCCGCCTCCGCAAATGACCGATTGTGGTAGGCGAGCAAAGAGGTGCCGGTTTGAAGATGTGTCGAACGGATCCCCACCAAGTTTGTGTCGCTCACGGCGCTGCTGCTTGTTGGTGGCGCAAGTGTATCGTCACGTACACCACCGCATTTCCTGCGTCTGTGCACACACACAAGTGCGAAAAAGAAGCAGCTACTTCAATGCCCGAGTTGAAGTTCTGGGGGGCTCACCTGCCACCACTTGACTGGGCGCTGGGGCATGGTCCACACGTGCACGGTGTGCTTGCGGAACTTCTCAGAGGTCTCCAGACGCTCCTTAAAGGAGGCGTCCCTCTCCGCCTGCGTCTCCATGGAGGACATGAGCCATGATGTCACAGGGTTCTGTGGCACAGACAACAGCGGCACAAGACAACCCAGCAGTGTAACACAATCGCCAAACAGGCAGGCGTCGTGGCGGATGCACCACCAGCGTTGACAGCGGGGGGTCCACCGTCGGCGCGAGTATGACGAGTGACAGATGGTTTTATCGGCGGTGATAGCAGGGAGAGGCAGCGAGCGGCAGCAGGCAGGCAGAAAGCCAGCAGCCAAGCAAATACGGCAGTGGCATCATCATCAGCAGCAGAGGCAGCACAGCAAGAGCAGCAGGCAGAGGCAAAGTTTTGTCAGCAGAGACAGCATTTCAGGTAATTTGGCGGCGACTGCGTGCTGTATGCTTGAAGAAGCGCGCACCACTGATTCACAGCCGAAAGCAGGCACACACAGCAACCTGCACACAGGCCCAGGTGGCTGCTGCTGCTGCCCTGCTGCCGCTGTGTGTGCGCTGCTGGTCATTTGGACAAGCGGCTGTGCACGCTGTGTGGGCAGTAATGCGGGGCCGGGTTCTAGCCGAGTACTTACGTGCATGGTTGCAGAGGGTAGCGCACAGGCGCGCCAGCCTCCAGCAAGGGCTCCTGCTCACTCTGTCTGCCTCCGGTTGGCACAACTCCGCGCTGTGAGAGGTGGCATCACGGCAGGGGCTGCTCCCGGGACGAACGTCTGTACGCTACAGCTGCTGAGCACTCTAGCTGTGTGTGTGCTCAGCAGTGCTGCGCAGCATATGCATGCTGCAATTGCGCAACCTCAAGTGGGCCCATGGGTAGCTGCAGGCAGGCAGGTTTGGGCCCTGACGGACAAAATGTGTGGATGGCGATACGTGACTAGTAGACTCAGCGAACGATTTCAACTGAGCAACGCACAGAGACCGTGACGCTTGACATGCCAGTGGATGACGTGCTTGCCCCACAACACACTATATATGGGGCTGCGTTTGCGGAGGTGCTGACACATCATGCTGAGCTTGTTTCAGAGTGTGTAGTGCTGAGCGTCGTGATCTTGTGGCCAACAGAAGGGGGCAGCAGCATGCGTGATTATGCTTTTTCATGTGCACAGGGATTAATCCGTTGAGTAGTGCTCTGGCAACATGCCAAGCTTCCGTTGATGTACTGGGCAAAGCCAGCTTTTTCGCTACCTGTCTGATTTTCTGGTCACACGCACCGTGTGCAAAGGGCTTTCCGCCCCTTAAGCGGAGATTATAAAAGCACAGGGCTTCCACGTCCCAAGCAGAGTCTGCACCAAAGTTCAAGATTGCATGGCCTCACATGTCAACAACACACCCTGCAGAGCGGTCACTGCCAGCGCACCACACACAGACACAACAGCGCAGGCACGAGCAACGGGGCGACACAGACACATCTCCACAGCGCACGCAGGTAGAGCGTAACACACGATGTTCACTCGCACATGGGATACGGTGCTCAGCACTACTGGTACAGGGCGCCGCGGGCTCTCACTCGCCTATACACACTAGCGCTGGTATGTGCTCATAAATGTGTATGTGCAAGCATGGGGGGGGGGAGGCGCAGCATGAGTGCTGCGCGCTCAGTGGCGGCTCACTCCTGCGGACCAACCGCCAGGCCCGCGCAGCACCCCTCCCTGAGCACGTAAAAACTCAGGAAAAGTGAATGGCGTGGGGAAGAGTGCGCCGCAGGAGGGGGGGGGGGCACACAGAACACTTGGTAGTGGGACCCTGGTCACTGAAGGGCCAGGGTGTGTGCAACATAACTTGAGGTTCCCCTTGTTCCAACAGGGAAAGAATTTGAGCCGCCGGCCGAATCGCTACACTGGCCGGGGTAATACTACGGCACTGAGCACTGAAGTGAACCGCCCTGTTGGGCTGAGCGGGTGCGGAGAGGCAGCCCGGCGGCAGCAAAGGTGCGGCCGGGCGCTCTCGGGCAGGCCGCGCCACCACACAACTTCAATGTTGAAGAAGTAGCATTTACTTGGCAGTTGAAGTTGTGGTGGCGGCCGCCGCTCTAGCTGACGTGTACGCCAGGGGGGGTGCGCGTGCGTTCTGCGGCGTGCTGCGCGCTTTCTATCGGGCAGAGGCCTTGGAGCGCGACTTGGTGGCGGTGGCGCCATCGCCCACAGCCCTGCGCGGCAGCAAAAATCGGCACGCAGGAACGCAGGCGCATGGGCATCGCAGGTTAGGGGGGGGCTGCTGTGGCAAGTGTCATGGGTCGGGGATACTGTGTGCGCGTGCATTTGTGTCGCTTGCCGCTGGAGACAAGAGCGTGAGTACAAGGTGGTAGCTGCGAGGTGGTGGTGTTGGTCATGCTGCGGCTGAGGGTGTGCTGCTGTGATGTTTCAGTGGCTACTACCGGCTGCCACACATGACCGCACACATAGTACGTGTGCGGTCATGCTGTACGTGGCGCGACTGCAACCTGCAACGCAGGCTACCATCAACTGCCGCCGTATCTGTGAGCATGCATGCCCTCATGGTTGCAGCACCAACGCCTGCCCAATGCACTGCCAAAGTTGCAAGGCACCGCCGGCTGTCACACTTGTACGAGGACATCAAAACACACACACAGGGCATGTCGTCTAAGGCAGCTCACCCAGGTAGCTCGCAGACGCGGCGTGCCACTGCGTCCAGTAAGCAGGCTACCATCAAATCGCCTCCATACTTTGCTCACAGACGAAACCCGCCACATGCACCCCCCCATGCAGCGCCACTGTCACAACGCACCCAACGGGTTCTGTTCCCTTCCGTTCAGGTGCAGCCACCCGCGCACGTGCCCTCATGATTGCAGTTCCAAAGCCTGCTCAATGCACTGCAGACGTTGCAAGGCACCCGGCTGCTGCCACGCTTGTGTGCGAAGACCCCCGCCCACAAACGTCGCACACAATCACCCACAATTACAAAAACACACACACATATGCAAATGGATCACCGCAGCCCCTTCGCGCGCCCCCTCGTGCCCACTCCAGCACTCACCGCAGGGCGGCGTCCACGCCCGCATGGTGCTACTACGTACTTTTAGTAGTATTTTACTCACACACACACAAACAAAAACGTACACACACACCACACAAGCACTTCCCCCCCCACACACACCCCATGCCCACTCCAGCACTCGCCGCATGGCCGCGTCCACGCCCGCGCCCACGCCCTCATGGTGCTACTATGTACGAAATCGGTTCTATTCACACACAACAACAAAAACATACCCACAAACCACACAAGCACTGCCACACACACCCGTGCCCACTCCAGCGCTCACCGCACGGCCGCGTCCACGCCCGCATGGTGCTGAGACGTAATATTTCTAGATTACTTCCAGAAGTACTTGAGACAAACACATGTACTTGAGTCAAACACACAACGAACACACAAAACCGCACAAACACTGCCACACCCACACACCCCGTGCCCGCTCCAGCACTCATCGCATGGCCGCGTCCACGCCCGCGCCCACGCCTGCATGGTGCTACTACGTAGTTTTGATAGTATTTTATTCGCACACACACAACAAAAATGTACACACAACAAAAACGTACACACAAACCAAGCACCGCAACAGCCCCGCCCCCCCCCGTGCCCACTCCAGCGCTCACCGCATGGCCGCGTCCACGCCCGCGTCCACGCTCAGTCGCGGCGCCCACAGCATCTCCACCTGGTCCTTGGGCAGCGCCTTGCCGAGGGCCTTGCGCAGCGCAGCCGCCGCCTCCGTCACCAGCTCCTTCGTGCGCCGCCACTGCGCGAGCGCCGGCAGGCTGCCGCGGGCCGCGTGCACCTCAGCCAGTGACTCCAGAGCCTCCAGGGCCTCCTCGGCGCGCTCCGCGGCGCCCGCGGGGACGCGGTCCGCGATTGACGGGTCGTAGTCCAGCGCCAGCATGATTTTGCTCAGCGCCAGCTGCGGTTGTTGAAGTTGGAGTTGGGGGAGGGGCGGGGGTTGGGAGGGGGGGGGTGCAAGGTGGTGAGCAGATTTGGTAGGTTGCAGGCATTATCTTGCTCAGCGCCAGCTGGCATTGTTGAAGTTGAAGCTGAAGTTGGGGGGGAAGGGGTGGAGGAGGGGGGGGGGTCGTGCAAGGTGGTGAGGAGGTTTGGTAGGTGGCAGGCGCAGCAGGGAGGGGCGGTTTGTGTATGGACAGCGGGGGGGGGGGGCGAGAGCACCCGCCGCAGAGGAGAGCGCATTTTCACTGCCACCGCTCCCTGCAGCAGCGTGAGAGCACCGCCACGGCAGCGCCGTAGCAAGACACACGACATTGCTTTGTTCACCTTACACGGCTTGCGCCCAAGGCGACAGCCCCTACCGATGGGGAGACCAAGAGTTCATCGCTCCTAGACTGAGTGTACATATATAATACGGCAAGCACGGCACATCAGCCCCCCCCCCCCCTACACACCCAAGCAGCAAACCGCACAACGACGCACCTGCACATCGTTACCCCACCAACAGCAGCTTGGCAGCACCGCCACAGCGGCGCTGCAGCATGACATGCACGGCACGCCACCCCCCTCCCCCCCACACACCAACAAACCAGCGCACACCGCACCACATTGCACCTGCACATGGTTGGCCCACCAGCTGCAGCTTGGCAGCACCGCCACGGCGGAGCCCCAGCAAGACACATGACATACACGACACACAACCAGCCAGCACACGCACAGCACACCACAGCGCACCTGCACGTCGTTGACCCACCACGAGATGGCGCGGCAGTTGGGGCTGTCGGCGGCGTGCGCGCCCCACACGCGCGCCGCGCGCTCGCACGCGCCGCTCATCTCGTGCACCCACATGGGCACCACGGTCCCGCCGTCCGTCACCGCCACGCTCTCCATCTCCGCCGCAGGCGCGCCACACAAGCTGCGCGCGCCGCTAGCGGCCGTCGCAGAGCTGCGCACACTGCGCGCGTCGTCACCGCCTCCGCCGCCGCCGCCGCCTGACTTGCTGCCGCCGCCCGACTTGCTGCCGTCGCCCCTGCTCTTGCTGCGGCGGCTGCGCTCCGCCTCCCACTTCCGGGAGCTCCGCCCCTCGCTGCGCGAGCGCGTCGCAGGCGCCGCCGCCGCCTCGCCCCCCTCGCGGTGCCTGCTCTTGCTGCGGGCGTGCACCGCCTCCCCCCCCGCCGCCGCCGCCGCCGCCGCCCCCCTCGCCAGCGTTCACGAAGCCGGCGCAGGCGCCGCCCCCGCGGCCACTGCCGACAGTGCCACCGGCAGCCCTGAAGCGTGGTGCGGGCTGCAGGGGGTGGGGGCGGCGACGGTCCGAGAGTGGTATGCGGCGTATGTGGATTTGCTGCGGAGGCTGGGGCTGGTGCTGGCGGCGACGGACCTGGCGCGGGGCGCGGCGGACCCGTGGGTTGCGGCGCAGAACATGCAGGGGACGGTGGTGCACGCGAGCTGCGCGCGGTGCCGCGCGCCATCCGGGCCCGCCGCCAGGTGCGGCAGCACGTTTCATACTTTGAGATATTTCAAGAAAAAATGGAGTGTATTTTCTCCCTCATTCATGTGGTCATACAGTAGTGGAGTATGTACGAAGTATTACAGATGTATGTGGGTCACGGCGCAGAACATGCAGGGGACGGTGGTGCACGCGAGCTGCACGAGGTGCCGCGCGCCGTCGGGGCCCGCCGCCAAATTGCGGCAGCCCTTTCGTCGGAGCGCATTTCATGCTTCCGAAGCATACTCAAAGTACAGTGCAGTGTAGTACTAGTACTTCAGAAGCAGTTTCATTTACTTGCACTTGGGGCGTGCAAGAGCCGCAGGGTGTTGTGTGGGGTGGTCATGTGGAGGCTGGCTGTCTGCTAGTGCAATGTATGCTACGCAAACAAGCTATGCAAAACCTACAAAGAAGTTCTAGCAGTAGTACAGAGGATGTATGTATCTCCTGGTACTACTAATGCGAAGTACTTTGATTATATGTACATGCGTAAATACCTCTTGATGGGTATAGCACAGCTACGTAGTACTTCACTGCAAGTGTGCGTTACGAGCAATAAGTGCTCGGAAAACGTGACTCAATGACTACAAGTGCTGTTTCCGGTGCTGTTTTCGGACGTCTGTCTACAACAACACTTTTTTTTTGCCTTTATTTTGGGTTTGCCTACATGTACCTGCTGACATCTTACTCATTACTTCCTGCAGGGAATCAGAGCACTTGCGCCTGTGAGTTGAAGATCCTACTTTCACCGTCAAGTTGTGCGCATTGGGAGGGGGGCACACATGCGCCTGCTTGGCGTCCCCCACAGCAGTCGCTACGCGTGCTGCGGATGGGGGGGTTCACCGCAATACTGGTGCACTATTGGCTCTGTGCACAGCCTTTGCGTCCTGGGAAGCCGTGTTACTCATACACATGTGATTACACCTGCAGGCAATGTGCACGCGTGCGGTGCCAGCATGCATATCCCCTTCCTCGCTGTCACCCGCCATGAATCCCCCCAGAAAAACCGTGCGCAGCACCACCTCCCCTTTCCCGCATGCCTACCCCCACGCCCCCTACCCCCCACTGCTACGGCAAGAGCTGCTGCATCACCACTCCCCCCGCACCACCCCCCCCCCGCTCGCCCCCTCCCCCCTACCACATTTATGCTTTGCCGCAGGTGTGAGAAGTGCGCGGGCGCGCTGAGCCGCTGCGCGCTGTGCCGCATGCCCGTCCGCGGCCTGTACGCGTGGTGCCCGGGGTGCGGTCACGGCGGCCACCTGCATCACATGCGCGACTGGTTCGCGCAGGCCGCCGCGTGCCCCTCGGGCTGCGGCCACCGCTGCAACCTCATGGCGTGCGAGGCGCCGTGACGCACGCCGCCGTGTGTCTAAGCAGCCTCGCGTTGGCACCTCTGCGTGGGAGTGGCTGCAGGCCCATGCTCAGCAACATTGTGGTCATTACGCCGCACATGGCGTCATTGGGGGGCAGGCGCCAACCGTGGCTGCGGCTGCCGCCACCGCTGCAACCTTATGGCGTGCGAGGCGCCATGACGCACGCCGCCGTGTGTCTAAGCAGCCGTGTATTGGCAGCGCTCGGCATGGATGCTCAGCATTACCCTGGTCAGCCCCCAACACATGGCGTCACTGGCAGGCAGGCGCCAGCCACGGGTGCGGCGGCGGCCGCCGCTGCAACCTGACGGCGTGCGAGGCGCCGTGACTCGCGCCGCCGTCTGCCTGCGCAGCCTTGCGTTGGCAGTGCTTCGCAGGGGTGGCCACAGGCCGATGCTCAGCAGTACTACCATGTCCGTACCATGCACAGTATGTGGGAAGGCAGGCGCCGATACCACCTGCGGCTGCGGCTACTGTGGCGCGCGCTGCGGCCGGCCTGCGCAACCTCGCGTTGGCAGTGCTCAGCAGGGGTGGCTGCAGGCCAGTGCTCAGCAGGGGTGGCTGCAGGCCAGTGCTCAGCAACACCCTGGTCACTACTCCGCACAGGGCGTCGTTGGCGGGCAGCTGCCTGCCGCGGTTGCGGCTGTGGCCACTGCTGCAACCTCACGGCGTGCGAGGCGCCGTGCCGCGCTGCGGCCTGCCTGCGCAGCCTTGCATGGGCGGGCGTGGCGGCGGGTGTGTGCCCCAAGAGAAATACGTGTAAATCCCGCAGCTGCATGTCCGGACAGGGTACAAGCTCAGCGTCTGTCTGCTCAGCTGCGCTACCGGATCATCAGCAGGAAGACGGCTGTACACTCTCAGCTAAAGCTGAAACTAGTACAAACCAAACAATGGAAGTTGTGTTTTCATGCTAGCCTGCAATTGGCTGCATGCTTCTGTCTGCCATGTGCTCTGGTGTGTGCCTCTGTGACCGGTGTGTCATACAGATTGTCACCACCGAATTTGAAGTAGAAGCGCTTCTTGCATATTTTCCTGTGCAGACGTGCACATTTTTCCAGGTATCGCTGCAAGTGCGAGTCGTGTGCGACGGCCTGTGATACTGCCGAATGTGTACTGTAGCAGGACAAGCACGAGCATGCCATATGCACTTGCATTAAAAGGCGGCTGCACCTTGCACAGTCTTGGTAGGGCGCATGCATCATGCCCGCACGGCCAACCAACTTAGGCCACTTCTGCTTGCTGTGCCAGCAGGCAACACACCAGTACCCTCCTGTCTCCTCTCCCCCCTGTCCTATATATATACTCATCCACGAGCGATAAACTCTAGGTCTTCCCGCCGGTATGGGTCGTCACCCTGGGGTGATCCGTGCAAGGGGTTGAACAGAGCAAAGACCTATATGCAGTGTGCATTCTGGTATACCGGTACATTAGGTGAGCGTGTGGACAAGTGCGGACAACGCATGTGATGGCCAACCTCACAAGGTGTGTGTGTCAAAGCAGTTGTTCCGCGCGCTTGTGCTGTGCTCAGCACCTGTTAGACTTCAAACTTGTTTTGCTGAGCAAGTCCGTGCTCAGCGCTCATCATTTCATGCATAGATATTGTGTGACGCGTCAGAACACTGTGGCAGCGGGCTGCTGAGCAGTGCAGGCGGCGGTGTATTGGGCAGTGTTTTCGCAGCGATGGCCGCACTGTGCATGTGGCATTGTGGCACGCTGGTGTAATGGTAGGCTACCATCTTGCCCCGAAGTCTCGCCACGGCTGACACTTAGGAGGGACAGAATGCATTGGCGGCGCATGATGCTTTGGGAGGCATTCAACTGGAAAGCAATGTGTCCAAGCACTTACAGCAGGTATTGCAAAGTGACATCTGCTAGGCCACCTGCCAGAGGCAGAGCGTCGGCCATGACAGCAGCGGCTTGCACAGCAAGCAAGCTACCAGCAGCTGTATCGCAGAAAGTGGAAGTTCATTTGGTGCCAGGGAACAGCACAGGCAGTTACGTGGCACACACCCGGGTCGAATATGACAGCACTACAATAGCCCACTACTGCGCAGTACCCCAGCCACAGGCCTATAAGTACATGAGCATAGTGTCAGTGCCTGCCAGTATTCCAACACCCGCCCTCAGCCAAGCACCCATGTGCCGGCTGCATGATGCAACACCACAAGCCAACGCAATAATGCCTGCTACCTTCACTCTGCACACCACACACAGTTATACTCTAAAAAAAGAAAGGGATCATACGTGGGCGCCCACGCACAAAGTGCATGTGCTGCGCAAACCCATACAACTGCAAGCGCGCGCCCCTGCGCCGCCGCACAGCACCCCAAATCTCCACGCGCGCAGCGTGCACAGCCTACTGCTGAGCACCGCCGCGCCGCCGCCGCGCGTAGCGTGCACAACCTACTGCTGCTGAGCACCGCCGCGCCGCCGCCACGCGCAGCGTGCACAGCCTACCGCTGAGCACCGCCGCCGTCCGCGCCGCCGCCGCCGCCGCCGCCCGCCGCTACCACTGCTGCCGCTGCTGCAAACGCCGTTGCCGCCGCCGCCGCCGCTGCCGTGCGCCGTGTCCGCGCCGTGCCGTCCGCGCTGCGCTCCAGTTAAGCCGCCGCTCACTTGCGCCCCATGAGCGCCGCTGAGTGGTACTTAGAGTATACTGAGCGGTACTTGAAGTATACTGTAGCTGTGCTGCCCCACTCCGAGTCCCTTGGTCAGCACGTCCACATACTGCTCAGCAGTAGGCACCTGGACAACGGCAACGTTGCCCGCTGCCACCTGCTCCCGCACATGGTGATACTTGACGCCGAGGCAGAGCGTTGGCCACGACAGCAGCGGCTTACACAGCAAGCAAGCTGCCAACAGGTTGTGCGCCTGGAAGTGCAAGTTCATTAGGTGCCAGGAAACAGCGCAGGCAGTTATGTGGCACACACCCGGGTTGAGTATGACAGCACTGCTACAATAGCCAGCTACTGCTCAGCACCCTAGCCACAGGCTCATAAGTACATGGGCATAGTATCAGTGCCTGCCAATATTCCAACAACCACAAACAATGTGAAAGGTAACATACTTTGGGGGTCACCCAACAAATCGCAACAGCTTCAGCCCGGGGCAACTACTTTGGAACCACATACTTCTACTTCAAGTACTACATACTTGAAGTAGTAACAAACTATGAAAAAGGTCTCTTCTGGTTGAAGGCAGTGAGTCGCAAGGCTCAGAGCCAAAGCCCCCACACCACGACAAGGTGGAGACCCTGGGTGGGGGATAACTGCCGTTAACTATGGGCGTACAGTACCCGGTACCTTTTCAAAAAGGGGGTACGGCACAAGAGTTGTTGCAGCTTGTGGGACTCGATGATGACCAGCCACTTGTTTGGAGTGCCCGTTGATGTGTCGAAGGGCACTGCAAGGGGGTAGGCATCACTGAGCCCACCACAAGCGCCACACAACCTGCAACAGGGTGTCAGCTCCTGACACCACACGTGTGTCTACAAGTGCATGCAGTCTACCAGTAGTATCTAGGTGCGCGGCATAGGAAGTGGGACACTGCACCACGGCGCCCCATCTATTCTAATTACTACGTACTGCTAGTGGTATTTAGGTGTGTGGTACAGGAGTTGGGGCAGTGCTACATGGATGTTGTGAAGTGCCAGCACAGCGCGTGGTCGTTTTCGGAGCAGGGGGCGGCCCTGGGAGAGCAGGGTGGATAAGATCCCCACCTCCCAGAGAAGGGCAACAAACTTTGCCCTCCCGCAAGCAGCACTGCTATCAGTCGCTGGCCGTCTCAGTCCGTGTCGCGGCGAAACAGCCACCGTATTGCTCGCACGTAAACGGACCCTATGCTACGCAGCAGAACCGCCAAGTACCCAGCGAATGTCCGCAAGGCACTGGCTTTCACACTGCAATGGGGTCGAACCAGGCAGCTGAGTATACTGCCTGGTCACCCTTATCCAAAAGCTGCATGCGCTGCACTGTAAGAATCACCCGCTGTGTAGCAGTGCCCAGGCCAGAATTTTCGCCTAGACTTTGCTCAAATCCGGGCACGGCGCTGACGCAGGACACACACAGCGTAGCCCCCCACCTTGGTCAGCAGGGACGGCGGGAGAGTGGTGCGGCGACAGTGGGTAGGACACCGCCGCCCTCTCCAAAGGGAGAAACTCCCAGCCAACCAGTGATCATGGTTGGCCGCCGTCGCCAGTACGCGACGGGCACTTCCATGCCAGGCACGCACAGACCTCACTGCCCGCAGTAGGCAGCGAAGCCCTTCCACGGGTGAGCCCCCGGGTAAGGGGGGCCCGTGGCCTGCTGCTCCAATGCTGCTCGCGTGTGTGTTATGCGCACCTTTGATCGCCGATAGAGGTCTAAAATGTTGCTGCATTGCAAGGTACTGTCATGGCTGGCACACTGCAAAACACCAGGCCTAGGCTCTAAATGCTAGTAGTTGTTGTGTGGTATGGAGCAGTGCCCCAAGGACAACATGTACTTCTCGAAGTACTTCTGAAATATATCAGTACTACTAGTGTCTAGGTGTGTGGTATGGGAACCGAGCCACTGTCACAAGACACACGTGTGTGTTCTACTTCCTCTGTCCCGCATTAAAATAGCTCACTGCCTTGGACAAGTGATTACACTGCAAAGACGGACTCAGAATGTTTAAGTCACTGTGTGAAAAGATGAAGAGCATCCCAAAAAACTTGCTTCACTTACGCAGCATCACCATGGTGCTAGGTTTACGGCTTTGCAAGAGGGAACTTCAAGCCAAGTTGGGCGTCGCAGCATGAAATATCTAGGTGGTCAGCCATGACAACATGTATATGGTATTTGCCTCAATAGGTGCATCTATTCTATCTAGGTGTGGTATAGGAACTGGGCAGTGTGAACACAAAACGTACCAGCGCAGCGCGTGGTTGCTTTCAGACAAGGGGGGCGGCCCTGGGAGTGAAGGGTGGGTGAAATCCCCACCTCCCAGAGAAGGGCAACACAGGGTGCCCTCCCGCGAGCAGCGCTGCTATCAGCCGCTTGCTGTCTCACGTCGTGTCGGCGGCTATTTGAGTACAGCTCACCGTCAATCGCACCTAAACGGACCACTGCTGCAGAAACGCCAGTGCCCAGCGGACGTTCGCCAGGGACTGACTTTCACACTGCAACGGGGGTCGGGCCAGGCAGCTGAGTAAGCTGCCTAGCCGCCCTTATCTGAAAGCTTTCATGCGCTACACTGTGAGGAGCACCCCCTACGTAGTCAAGTACCCAGGCCAGGGTTGCCGAACTGATGTTGCAAGCCCCTGTGCTCCGGACACGGCGCTGACGCAGGACGCACACACCGTAGCCCCTACCTTGGTCAGCACGGACGGCGGGAGAGTGGTGTGGCAGCAGTGGGTAGGACACCGCCGCCCTCTCCAAAGGGAGAA
>JAULBY010032595.1:0-15299 GCA_032358315.1 Ophiocytium majus
CATGGGCCAGCTACCAGCACTGAGCACCAGACATCACTCCTACACGCCTGTGCCAAGCTGTTGGTATCGCTAGTTTTTTCAGCGTTAGCCATGTACGCCGTATATACGGACCGTATACAGCATATATGGCTCGCTCATACACGTTTCGTCGCAACCCTAGTACAGTGGCCAAGTGCGCACAGGGATGGAGGAACGCGCTAAATGGTGCTACCTTTTTGGCGCAGCGTAATTTGGTGCCACATGCCTTTATGCATGCATGCTGTGCTGCATGTGACGCGAACATGTGTGGCAGCGCATGCTAAGCTGTGTGCTTGCGAGGTCTGCCAAACAATGTGCAGCAAGTTGGAACGAGGCACTGATGAACAGACGGCGCACTGCAGTACATGCCAAGAGACAAAATCGATGCATTGATTGCGCCTTGGTCGGCATGCTGTACGCAGCCCGCCCCTACTGGTAGGCATGCTGAACACAGCCTTCCCCCACACGTACTTACAGCACCACTGTCAATAGTGGCCGTAGCATGTACAGAGCGCAGCGGTGCAGTGCGTTGCTACTAGCGGACGTACAGGCACGCTCGGAAGGTTTCACAGGGCGCTGTCGGCCTCAGTCACTGCCGCATCAAATGACTTGATGGCACCAAGAATTGACAGCAGCCTCCTGGCAATGCGCAGCCCCGGGTACCTGCACCATTCAAGCACGCGCACAAGGTGGGTAGGAAAGGCATTAATGTACATGTTACTTTGCAGTATGCAAGTCAGCCACCTCCTGAGGTGGGATTGGGCGCACATGGCATACATATGTGGCATGTGGGGGCCAAAACCACACGAAGCTGAAGAAATTGCAACGTGGTGGGTGACTGCCTAAACGCAGCTCTGCAGGAGCAGCGCATCACCAGCAGCAACTGACAAGCGTGCCAGACACGAAAGCGACTGCGTGCACCATGGCGGCCATGCTTGTGACAGTCAGCAACACCTGGCCTGGTAATGAACTCGCACCAGCTGCCTGCCTGTCACAGCCAGTCAGCAGCTCGGTGCTTACATGCCAGTGCTGCCATCACCTCAACCTTCACCACATGGGCTTTCTAGCGACTAGTTTTGCCCACACAGGAGGTGGCACACCTGTTGGGGTCCCGCGCCTGCACCTTGTGAAGCGCCGCCAGCAGGTGCTGCACCGCTTGCCGCACCTCCTCGTACAGCTCCATGCACTTGTCATTGTTCTCCCAGTCACCGCCGTACCCGGCAGTTGGAATCGGCGCGCCTGCAGCACGCCGCGAAGCAAACACAGCGCGTGCCTGAGCAATAGTTGCATGGACTCGGTGCGGCGGCAGCTGTTATTGGACCAATTCGGTTCACTGTGGACCGATGGCGTTTGCAAGCTGGGGGTGCCGCGGTAGCACAGAGACGATACAAGTAGGCATAAAATCTAAAGGCACCGCGCCAAGTCACCTGTGCCAGGCGCAGTCGCCGCACGCGTCAGTTTGTACTATCGCGCTTTGGCGGCTGAACATGGCGGCGCTACCACACACCACAGCGCACCACACGCACCGAATGCGAAGTACTGGCGCTGCATGCCGTTCAGCGGCAGCAGGAGCGGCAGGCGCAGCTCCGGGCTTGAGAACTCGAGGGCGCGCAGCCACCAGCCCACGTCCAGCATGCCAATGCTGTGCAGGCTGTCCTCCAGCCCCAGGGATGCAAATGGGACCACCACGGCACCGTACTTGATGGCCATGCGCACAAACCCCTGCGGCAGACACAGAAATGCATGGTGGCAAGCAAAAGTGGTGGTGGGGTGTGTGGTGTATGCTGCTAGAAATGCTGGGCTCGCTCTGAGCTGCTGCTTTGTGGATGCTGGTGCTGCGGGGGCGTATTGGCAAGTTGGCGGCTTAGTGCCGGAGACGTTGGGGGTGAGGAGAAGCACCGATGTAACTGTCGTTTGGTGTAGGCATGTCACAGCGAAGCAGCAGATGCTGCCTAGACCTGCACCTGTGTAAATTCAACAGTGCACTACCTCCGAGCATAGCTGCAGCTCACAGGTGTCGGCAAGAACCTGCCATTGCACAGTGCCAGTGCTGCCAGTGATGTTTTGTAGCAGAAAAAAACTAAGGCAACACATGCGCAGACACTGCAGATGCACAGCAGTGCCCCGTGCAGTGCGTGCCCGGTGCTCATGCCCGTCCTGGTGAAGTGGTCAGCTACCGTAATGACACAACGGAAAGCCGCACGACGCGCCGTAGTCCCCCGCCGGCGCTCACCATGCTGTAATCCAGCTAGCATAGTAAGGCCCAGGAACACACACACTGCGAGCCGCTCAACTGTTCTTGTCCACAAGCGTGGTTGCCCGCACACAGTCGAATAGCACCACATGCATGGTAACCGCCACACGACTTCAGCTCACCATGCTGGCATTCCATTTGAGCTGCGTCCGGTCCGTGTCTCCACCCCCAGGGTACAACAGCTGCCACTTGCCAGCCTCCATCAGCTCACCACAGCGCCCAGTTGTGCCCCTCACCCCGCCCAGACACTCTGTGGGTTAAGAAGACGGGTTTTGAGTGGCAGTGGCGGCAGGCGGCTGGAAATAAGTGTGTGTACAACTGACTTGGCTTGGCCGCTCTCAGGCAGCAGGTGCAGCTGACGGCATCGCGAACGTGGCTGCCGCAACACCTACCCTACAACGCAACAAATGACATGCAGAAAAAACTGATGTGGCAGCAAGGTGGTGTACTAGTTTGACATGCACTTTGAGGGCAATAGAGTGGAGGCAAGCTAAAGGCCCACACTGGCCAGCTGAGACATGTCAGGCCTCACTGGACAACGCCAATATCGGTCATGCAGCAGGACTTGTGTGGTCGACACGCACCACACGGCACACCAAGTAGCAGGGCTAAATGTTGTGCTCAGCAGCAGCGGCGCACCTGCAAAGAGCGTCCACAGCGGTATCCCATCCAGCCCCGCCTCGTACAGGGTGCTGGGGCACACGCCAGTGCTGCGGTGGACCGCGTGCAGCAGCGGCAAGTGGTCCAGGCCGTGCAGCGTATGGTTGCCAACAAGCATCACCGGCGCAGGCGCAGCAGCTGCACCATCGCCTGCGGCACCATCAGCGCCATTCGCGGCGCCGCTGCTGGTGTCGGCGTTCACGTGTTCAGACAGCAGCGGCGTCTCGTCAGAGGTATCGGCGCGCTGTTGCTCGGTGGCTGCTGGGATGGTTGCGGCGGTGGCTCTGTGCTTGGCGAGGGCCTCCAGATGCCGCGCTCCCAGTACCACGGGGGGGTTGAGGAGCCTCAGGGGCAGCGACAGGAAGCTGACCAGCCACATGGGGGAGGACTGCAGCCGTGCGCGAGTGCCGCCCAGAGACAGCATCAGAAAGGCGTTGGCCACCTTCAGACCCAGAGCCAAGGGCCACAGCAGAAGGCTCAGGCCTACCTGGAGCCTGCAGGAAGGCCCCGGCAGTAAGGGGAGAGATGCGGGGGGCAGCAGGGGCGGCGGCGAGCAGGCAGCAGCGGCAGCAGCACAGCCAGCAGCGGCGGAGGATTCAACAACGAGAAACGCCGGGGATTCAACATATGCTGACAACACAGGACACGGCATAAGGATTCACTGGCGTGCTGTAGTTACCTGCTGAGGTCGTTGCCGCCGGGTCCTGCCCTGCTGACCTTGGATTGACGGCCCAGGCGCCGCAGTGCAGCAGCATCGGCGCGTGAAGGCACGTTTCTTTGTTTGGCAGCTTCAGCAGCAACATTGCCGTTTAAGGTTGCAGCTGCTCCAGGCACTGCTTCCGCTGCTTCCGACATGTTGCTGATGAGACGCGATGGTGTGGCTAGAGTGAGCGACGGACACAGCGGCAGCGTCCGGGCATGGTGCGCCGCAGCTTTTTTGCTTGTGTGCGCGTGCTCGTGTACCGACAATTTGACTCCGAAGCGCGCTGATTGGTGGGAGACCACATGAGCGTGTGAAGGGCCGAGTGTACACTACGAGAGGTCTCGAGAGGAGATACAGAAAATGAACAGTGCATGGTATGCGTGTACACAGCCATACAGAGAGACATGCAATATGCATAATAATCATATGAAATGGTTGCACGTAGTCACACAGGCTCCAACTTTGCAAAACTGGCCTACAACAGTAGTGCACTGCACACGCACGTCGGCCTTTCAAACATCGTAATCGTGAATTGTGTTCAGGTGCCGCCACCGGGTTCAGCCTCCGCAGGTGCAACTGCCTCAATGCCCTCATCTGCTGCAGCGCGACTGACCCTACGCAGCTGGCGAAACGACTGCCGTGCGCCATCATCTCCCGCGCCGCGCCGTGATGGCCCAACAGCACTAGCGCCACCCGCACCTGCAACGCGTGGCGCCATGGGTACCAAGCTACGGCGGCTGCTGCTGCCCCTTTGTGATGACGCATTGCCGCTGTCAGCATTGGCATTAGCACTGGCAGCTTGTGTTGAATCGGGCTCAGGCTGCAGCGGGTCTGCAGCTGTCTGTGCTCCTGCAGTGGCGGCTTGCTGTTGCTTGCGAGGCTGTGAGGGTGGTCTGCCGCGGGGCTTCCGTGGTGCAGGCGTTGCAGCCACGGTTCCTGTTAGGTGTGTCACCAGCTGTGCCAAGAGCGCATTGGTGGTACGCTGCTCCTCCAGCAGCTGCAGCACACAACAGCAGGTAACAAATCGCGGAGTATTGGTTGGTGGGTGTATTATGTTCAAACGCCGTAGCAGCAGTGCGTATTAACCATAGAAAAACGGCACACAGCATAACTGAATGGCACTTGGTCGAAGAAATCTGGTGCACAAGGGTGTATGCTCCACACAACGACGGTGATACTGTGTTACAGTTTTAGCATGAGGTGCCATGCGCTTGCCAGCCCAGCATCTCACACAGGCACCCCCGCCTAGCCGGCACAGCCACCCCAGCAGTGCCACCTGTCCACACACCAACTCCGCACGGGCGCTCACCTGCTCCATAAGCCCAGCAACCTGCTGCAGGCTTGCGTCTCCTGTCACATCCGTCATTAGCCGGCCTCCAGCTGCTGTCCCACTGCTTGGCACCGGTCGCTGACTGCCGCGGCCAGCCCCCGCTGCTGTGCTCACACCGGCGTCCGCTGCCGCTCTGGCTGTGGGTTGTGGTCGTGGCCCTGCTGCAGGTGGTGCGCCGTTGGCAGCGGCCGCCTTTGTGTCGTAGCGCACCTTGAGGTCACTGCACGCGTGTGCCACAACAGCAGGCGCGCAGCCATGTTAGCACCCGCAGGCATGTGGCGGGCGTGAGCTGTGAGCGTGAGCTGCGTGTGTGCCTTCCACTACAGCAGACACCGGCGACAAAGACAGACCTGTGCGCATGCCGGCTATTGCTGCCGTGCCAAGTGTCTGAACAGAGTTTAAACAGAGGCGCCAGAAGTGACTCCCCGAGTATCAACTCAAGTCATCAAGTACTCACGCGTTGGGCTCCGTCATCTCTGCCGCGCGACACACGCTGCAGTAGCCCCACAGCTGGACCTCCTGAGGGGCTGCGAGCGCTCCGCAGCGAGGGCATGCACAGCCGCCAAACAGACCACCGGTGCCTGCGCCGCCCTCCTCCACCTGTTGCGACAGTTGCTCAAGCTGCAGCTTGACCTGGCACACACACAGGCAGCAGCAGCATTGCCAGCACCACAGCGGCGAGGATGTCAGCATGTTTAGTGCCGTAGTGCGCTGGCAGATGGTTGCATAGAGCAGTAAGCGAAGAGCGAGAATTAACCGTCTAATGAAGTGTTATGTGGCGACGGCGAGACTTGGAGTGTATGCCTCAAAACCAGTTCAGGCACCACTGTGGTACTAACATGGTGGTGCGACAGGTGAGTCGGTAGCAGCCAGAGTAACCTTTCCTGCAAAGCATGACATTGTCCCAAACATCACAGCTCAGGTACCACTCTCGCTGGTGTTCACTTGGATCGTACTACATACATACAGTCGAGCTGACATGATAGTTGAAATGGGGTGACATCCAGGAAAAAGTAAATACCCACCCATCACACCAAGCCACCAACAACGCACCTGCTCTCGTGCGAGGTCCACGGTGTGTCCTGGAACGGCCAGCTGAACGATGGAGTTGCCATCACCCAACAGGGAGCTTGGCTTGCCCACTGCAAACATTCCCAGAGGGTCAACAGCCGTACCCTCTGCTCTGCTCATGCGCTCCTTCACAGCCTGCTCAGCAGCAGCAGCCGGCCAGCAGCAACCAGCCAAGTCAGCAGCAGTATGGGGGGGCTGGCAACACGGCGAGTGTATACTTCAAGTAGAAACATATGTATGGCAAGGCATTGTTGGACCCATGTACTTCATAGGTACTGAAAAACCATGCCAGAGTGTATGTGCAGGCGGCAATGCTGGTGGTGGACTGCCAGATATGGCAATGCGGTAGCAGCAGCCACCACACAGGTGCATGGCACAGTTGTCATACTGTCATGTGCACATTACTACGGTAGGTAGTTTGTTCGCCAGACTGAGAGCGCGCATGAAATGGCACAGCATAGCCTGTTTTAGCTGTCGAGTGTACCATGAGCTGTCTGACACAGCACTTTGCAAGGTGCACTGCAGCAGGTAGGTGCAGCAGACCAGCACATCTTCTTAACACATGCTGTACTTCCAGTATGTGTTGGGTACTTTACCCTACCCTGCTCTGCACAGAAACGCAACACACCGCACCTTAGCAGATTTCTCAAAGCCGGGCTCGCTCCTGAACACGGCTTCGCGCAGGTCGTCATTGCCAGGAGGGGGCTTTTTCGCTGTTGCACTCGCGGGCATACGTGCATACATATGGATGACATTGGTACTGTGAGACAAGTGTACAAGCCTGCCAGCATATTCATGCCCGCAGCATGGCATGGTTTCAAAAGACAACTGGTGAGTCTAGGTATACGTCATGGAGCAATCATGAAATGACATGTGCACAGCATGACATAACCTGCGCTGAAGAAAATCACCGCCATCCACTGCTAGCTTCAACAGCATGTACGTACAACAGTCAGGGCAGACGCTGGTGCTGCTGCAGGTCAATTTAGCAATGCTGCACTCTTGAACACCGGCCATGGCTTACCGCCAGGAAATGATATAGAGCCAACCAGGCCCTTAATGCTATCCCTCAGATCCATGCTGAAATCTTGGTCACCACCAGCATCGCCGCCAGTGCTCTCCGGCTCCTGGCTGACAGTTTCAGAGCTAGCAGGTATTTCTGCAGCTGCAGAGCGCTGGCGCCCCCGCATAGGGTTCATGTCCCCCTCCAGAAACCCTTTTTCGTCCTTGAAAACCTGCAATGGATGCAGGGGTGGTGACCACAGTCAGGCGGTGATGTGGTTGGTTGGTAGCACTCTGGTGAGGCACAACTGCCAACCCTGCTGCCTGCAAACAGCATGTGGTAGGATGCCTTCGCTTGCTGGAAAAGAAGTATACAGGGGAACCCACGAGAGCAAGTCCCGAAGTAGCACCTGCTGCTGCAATAGTGTTACAGACAATGCTACAGAGAGGCGCCGCTGAACTGCACTTTTGGGGGTTGGTTCCATGCATGCTCACAACTGCGCGCAGGTGTGTTTTACCTTATGCTGCATGGCGCGTCGCAGCAACCGTGTGCACAGCAGTTCGCACCTGCTCGTACAGCTCCTCCTGCGTCAAAATTCGCCCGCTCTCCATGGGAAGCTGCCCCGGAATCGGAGGGCGCTGCTCTTCTTCGCCACCTGCCGCCGTTGACTGCCTGGCAACTGCTGCAGCTAGGCCAGCTGCAGCTGCACCGCCAGCAGCTGTGATGCTGGGTGTGCTGCTGCGGTTTGGTTTCCTGCGAGCCGCTGGTGCTCTCGCTGTATAGCAGGACATGCAGCGGCCGTTGGTGAAAGCGCGTGCAGTGCCGCGGTGCTGTTGCAGCAGGAGCATCGCCGCGGCAGCCACGCACAAGCGACGCATCCTGCGCCTGTTGTTGATGTTGGCCACCATAACCATCCACGATCCTAAAAGGAGTCAGCGCCAGGCAAGTGTGAGTGCCTCTCTTGTGCCCGCAACCGTCTGAGCCTGTAGCTGATAATCTGCGGCAGCAGCCACACACACACACAGCGTAGTGTCACCGCCACTGTGACAGCTGGCAATAACTGCATGCACCGTGACATGCAACACAGAGAGTTGAAGTGCACGTGCTGCAAACACTGCTGAGCAGCGCTGGCAGCTGCAGCAGCAACATGTGGACGCACCATGGTGGTGGCCACTTCCCTCCCCATCTTGCCAACGAAGCGACACCAGTGCTGGCATCGGCAAGAGGTGGTCAGTAGCACGCTGGCTACCTCCTGACCTGACCAGTCCCTCCCGCAGCAAGCCACCGCGGAGTCACAGTCAAAGCAGCGGCAGCAAAGTCGCGAGCTGCCAGCCAAGAGCAACTTGCACGCACACGCTGGCTGTGTGCCAGCACGGGTGGGTTGCGGCCATGATCATTCCAGTGCGGTGCTTCACATGCGGCAAGGTGATAGGCAACAAGTGGGAGACCTACCTGGGCTTGCTGCAGAGCGACATATCTGAAGGCGACGCCCTGGACGAGCTTGGGCTGAAGCGCTACTGCTGCAGGCGCATGGTCCTCACTCACGTCGACCTCATCGAGAAGCTGCTCAACTACAACTGTGAGTGCCCCTGCCTCATCTCAGCGGAACATGAGCAGCAGCACAGCAGTAACACCCGCAGTGCATTGATCTAACTGGGTGCCTGTGGCGGGGGCTGGCTGGTGCCACCTATACATGCATTGATTGTAGAGCAGTGGCTGCAGCCTGTGCCCCATTGAGGCTGGATGTCCCACTGTACAGTAGCGCCATTTCCTTCAGGCATGTTCGTGATTTCGTGCACACCGAGTCGTTCACCATTTACACACACATAGCTACCAGTGGCGTACAACCAACGCAGGCGTGGCAGCGCTGTGTTCACCTGTTTGCTCGTTTTGACACCGCTTTTGCTTGGCCGTCCTGCGTTTCTGTTGCTGCTTGTGCTGTGCAGCGCTGGAGCGGCGGCCTGCTGGCGGAGATGCATGACCAACCGAAAGCCAGCACAATGTAAATGTCTACCATGTACATGATACCAATCAATGCGCCTGAGCTCAACTCGTTGCCACCGTATCGCTGCTGTGTCTGCCAAACCTTGGTGCTCTGATGGAGTACACTTTGCTGCAATAAAGCTATATCAAGTACATGAGGTAGGGACTCCAGACGGCGGTATATCCTATGGCGGGCCGGCCTGCCCACTCGGATGCCCCGCTCGCCTCTCGTTGTGGTCCGGTGGAGGCTCCGTACATGTTTTGGCACAGAGTCATAGCGCACCAGTGCTGTGTAGAGAAGCGAGTTGTGCAAGGACAGTGTGTCAGCTGGTTGATGGGGTGTCATCTGTTGCACCGTGTTGCAACCGACAAGTTGTGTCCGTGCTCCTAGGCATGCATCATGAGGCTGTACATATCAACTGCTCCACTGCAGGTAGGGCTGGCTCACAGGCGCTGCTTGACTGATGCAGTGAAGGTGTAACCGCTGATGAGGCTGGCAGCTGAAGGTATCGCCACATGTTTGTTTGCAGCATACACTGCGCCAGTCTGCACCTACAATTGTGTGCTGCCTGCTAAGCATGCAACCTGAGCACGACGCCAGTGTAGAGTCAACCACACCAGCATGGTCTTGTGCCGTATGTGATTGGTATGTGGCTCGATGGTAGAAACCAGCTGCCCTGCTGACACCAAAAATTGGTGTTCAAGCAAGTGGGCCATTCACAGCAGCGCCTGAGTTCGGACTTCACGGCATGCATCAACCAGGCGATGATGAAATTTACGACTGGCTGTCACTGCAGCATCGGCCCATGTTCATTGTAGCAGCACTTCATTGGCACCGCTGTGTCTGCATGACTGTGCTCATTCCCAGGAGGCCATCCAGCGCATTGAGTCTGCTTTAGCACAACATCACCTCTCAGTGGCAGCAGCCTGCCCCTGCTGACACCGCTGCTCACCTCTGCTGGACTATGGTGCGTATGCAACTAGAGGGGCTGCTGCAGGCGGAGCTGGCCAGCTCATGCACAGGCATCTGCAGCAACCTTGCACAAGCAGCTGCCATCAGCTGCATGGCGTAGGGTGCCAGTGTTTAATTGCTCAGTATTGCGAGCTGCAGGGCATGGTAGCTGGTGTGCCAGGCAAGCGACCTTGTAGTTGAATACCAGCACGGTTTGGCTGTGTGAACCCACTGGTGACAACTCATCTATGCCGCAAGCTGCCACACTGTGGCCCACACACCAGCGGTTAGCACAGCATATTAATGGCAGTGCATCTGCGCTGATGACAAGGCACGAGGCTGAGCACTGCCACTGAGAGCTACCGTGATGAGTGGCAGCAGCGCCAGCACCAGCTCCACCTGCTAGCAACCACCTTGTCATGGTGCTGCACGGATATGCATTCCCTAGAGCGCCCACACAAGATTTGCTGTGAAGGCGCCATGCGGTGTGTAATTAATGTGAATTCACGTCACGGTGCACACAATTGTGGGCTGCAGCTGCTCTCAGTTGCCGGCGGGCTGGCGTCATGGCTGTCGGCTTATCAACGCACCTGGCAAGGCAGCACAATGTGCGACCTGTTGGCTGTTATGCTGTGAAAAAGGTAAATGAAAGTGTTCGAAGAAAGGCCATGAAGCCAGGTGCGGGCAGAACCGCTACAGACACACGTTGTGTCCAAGCATGTTTTACCTCGCATGACCTAAGTGCTACTAGCGTCCGAGAGTCTGGCATATCACAGACGATGTTGGCTTGCCATTGCGACAACCAGTCTACCCCTGCCAAAGTAGTGATCATCCAGCGGCATGCCACATATTCAGGTTGAGTGGGCAGCTGCTCGCATATTTGATGCAGGCACCAGTCTGCCATGCTGGTACGCGCATGCCAGCATGGGCAAGGACGGCACTGTGTACACACATGGGCCACCAACACGCAAGGCACAAGCGCAGGAGATGCATGTGCCAAGCAACACACGCAGCCAAGCAACTGGCCAAGCACAAGCAACAAGGCACCAGCACGAGAGAGTCCAACTCAGCGCTCGCGTCAGCACAACACCAGGCCTGGTCATGAATGCATCCAGCAATGCGCCGCAACTGCTGTTGCTTGCGCATGGCTACCGCAACTGCCACCCATGCGTGGGCCTGAACAGGTGAAATTGTACGCTACGGTGCTCATGCCCGCAACACGAGAGCACTGCGGCCCGCCTCTTCTCTTGCTAGTGATACAACATGGGGATGTAGAAAAGGGAACGGGAGCAGGTCGGCAATATGCACACAATGCTGTTGCAGGTGGCCCTGCCACAGTCCGCCCCGATGCGGTTCGAGCCGGTTTACCCACACACACGCACTGCACTCACGCACATAAACACAAACACCCATCATCCTGGCCGCACGCTTGCACTGCACCATATGGGCGGGAGGCCGCTCCGCACTCTAGATCACAGAACGCAATACTGCGTGTACGCACGTGCGTGCCAACGTGCCCCCCCTCCGCCCCACCCCCTCCTGCCCCAACCCACGAGAACACTCTCATCCTTGCTGTCCCCTCCCTCGACCCTCACAACCCCCACGCATCCTGCGGAACCACACTGCTGTATGCCGCCGGCGATCCTCACGCCGCCCCTGCCCCGCCTGGCCTGCTGCCGCTGAGCACTGCCGCCGCTGAGCACTGCCGCCGCTGCCGTGCTAGCCATCCATCGGCCCTGCCAGGCGCTGCTTCGTCCCCATGTGATACGGCCAGTGCTGTGCTGCGCCGCGAGGCGGGGCCGCGCTCGGCACACCGCCCCCCACCCCACCGGCCGGCGCCATCCGCATTGGCACCAGCTGACGGTGTCGGCATCCCGCCACATCCGCCACCATCAGCTCCCGCAGGGGAGCGAGCCCCCGGGCCATGACTGACGGGCCGTGCGGCACACGCACCAGCGACAGTGGGTACGCCAGCCCGCTGATGCTGGACACGTGCGCCATGGGGCCTGCTGCGACGCGGCTGTGGCGGAGCAGCGCGTCTAGCGGCAGCGGCTGCGCGGTGGCGCCCCCCGCGCAGCCGTAGCCCTCCTTGAAGAGCATGATGCGCTTGTGCGGCGACACGGGGAGGCCGTCTTCGGCGTCCAGCGGGGCAACGTACGTGGCGTGCTGCGGCGGCCCGCTGCCAAAATACGTCATGGACCGCGCCGGTGGCAGCAGCACGTTGCCCTGCTGCACCGTGGAGCCGCTGCCGCCGCCGCTGCCACTGCTGACGCCGCCACTGCCACCGCTGCTGCTGCCGCTGTGCTCCACGGGCTTCTGTGGCTGCACAGGCGTGCGCACCTGCGCTGGCGGGTCTGTGGGCGCCGGCGCGCGCGGCTGCCGCTGCTGCGCCTGGCAGGGGCGCGCGCGCACACGCGACAGCGTCTCCGCCGCCTCCTGGATGTCGTCGTCCCCTACGACGCCGCCTTCAACAGCAGGCGCGGTCACGTCGCTGGCCGAGGGAGCAGCAGCGCCGCCAGTCTTAGCACCGGCGGCGTCGCCATCGCTGGCAGCCGCTCCCTCCTCTCGCTCGCGCTTGCGGGGCCGCCCCGGCAGTCGCTCAACGGCGCTGCTGCTGCTCTCGCCGCCCATGCTGCTGCTCACCGAGACGGCTGGCGTCTCACAGGGTGGCGCTGCGCCGGTGGCACGCGCCAGAAACGAGGCGGCGCGCTTCCTTGATGGCGGTGCACTGCGCCCCTGTGCGCTAGCGCTGCTGCTGGCGCCAGGCTTGCGGCCGGCGTCGGCGCTGGTGCGTGGCAAGGGGGAGGGGGTGCGCGAGGAGCCGCTGCCCCCGCTGCCCGCCACCTTGGTGCGCAACATGGTGACCAGCGCCTCCCTGTCGATGAGCAGGGACTCGAAGGCCTTGACGAACACCTGTGGAGGCTGGGCTCCGCTGAGGCGGTAGGAGCCCGGGTAGCCATGCCTGCTAATGAAAAAAAACGGCACGCCGTGCACCCCCCTGGCTTCCGCAGCACTTCTGAAGCCGACCAACCCATCACCCAGCTCCCGATCTCGGAATGCGCCCTCTGGTTCCAGCACGCCCGCTGCCTCCGCCAGCGACCGCAGCACTCCCTCGTCCGCGATGTTCGCCTCCTGCTCAAAGTACGCATCGTACAGACTTTCCACAATCTGCGTCTGCAGGCCGAGCTGGCCCGGGACAGGTGGCCGGCCCTCCGCCTGCTCCTGCGTCCCCGCCAGCTCTATCAACCTGTGGGAGGCTGCGCTGTTCCACATGTGGCGGGATAGAAGGCCCAGACCGCCGGCAGGCGCTGCACGGTCCGCGATCCGCTGCTGCTGGTGGTTCTGCGCCGCTGGCGGCGTCTTGCCGCCCAGGCACACCTTGGCAGCGGCGGCTGCCTGGGCAAGGGGGCTCTCGGGGTCATTCAGGTCCAGGGCCTTGCCGTAACGAGTCTCCATGAACTGTCTCATGCCCTCCCCTGTCGTGCGCACCAGCCGCAACGGCGGGGAGGGGAGGGGGCGGCGTTAATCGGAACGTGCTTGGTGAAGTTGCGAAGCAGCAGATGGCAGCCCGTAGGGCCTGGTGGAGCTGATAGGCAGCGGCAGTTGCAGCTCAGGCATGCTGCCTGCATAGTGGTTCACCCCCGCTGCTCACCTTCGGGGCCGATGTCGGGTGCTATAAGCCAAGGTTGCCACCGCAGCTTGAAAACCGCGCCAGGGAAGGCCTTTATCGCTGTGTGCAGGAACCTTGTGCCTATGTAGCACCAGGGGCAGATCGTGTCCGCGTACACCTGGCAGCAGAGGGAGGTGTAGAGGTGGTAAGGCGACACCGGCAGAGGGGCGCGCATTACGGGCGCAGTGCGCTGCGCTGCGAGACACGCGAGCGCGTGCAGGACGAGGCCTCCGCACACTCAGAACTTCAGGCGGCCTTTTGCTTTTTTGGACCAATACATCTCGCGTTTCGCGCCCAGCTCACCTCAATGTGAAACATGGCACCGGCTCCCCTCTGGAGCGCCGCCGGCGGTTGCGGGTCCACGCTCATGGCGGACAGCGCGCGCCTCCCCCCGTGAGCGCAACAGGTAAGTGTGCACACCCTCGACCCGCGACCGCTGGCTTGTGCCGATTGTTGGGGGGAATCAAATGGCGATGATCATGATCGTCGGCATGTTGCATGATTCAGCCCGACTAAGTGAGATTGACTGTATGTACAGAGACCCCGGCGGGCGCGGCGCCGCCAACACAGACCCTAGTCAAGTCAGTGGGGCATCGCTATAACCTCTCTTTGGTGCGGCTGCTGCCGACAGGAAGGCAGGCGGCGCCCAGTTGCACGCTCTCGCCGCGACGCGCCGCTTCCTCTCAGAGATGACGAACAGTTCCACACGCGTGATTGGCCTGGCCGCCGGCAGTTACGAGTCACACTCGAGTCAGCACTCGCCCGAGAGCAGAGAACTGAATTTGACGAATAAAAAAAAAGCGCATGCAAAACCCAGCCCCCCGCAGTTCGTCATAGACGGGGGGCAGCATGCTGCTGTGAGCAGATCCAGAGTCTGGTGGCGATACTGGCTCAATCCCCTTTGTAGTTTCCATCGCTTGCTGCCATGCACAAGCGCGCTGCTGTAAGCGCTGTCTGTGTGGCCACCTCTGCTCGAGTCAGTCCGGGGAATCCGGGAGTGCGGCGCCAGAACCAGGCCCGGGTGCTGGGCTCCCCGGCCGGAGCCACAACCCCCAGTTGTAGACACGCTGCTACGGCACACGTCAACACGGAACCCGCACCATGTGGCCACCACCCTGAGAGAGAGATAGAGAGACACCGTGTGACAGAGCACGTCGTCTGCACACACACCCGGGCCTTTCTTGCGTGCCCCTCCCTGCATATGCATATCGAGCGGCTGCTGCTGCGCGCGCCAAACGCAGCAGAGCTCTGGCTGGTGCAACGCTGAAAATTTGGTGCCCGAGCGCTTAAATCTCGATTGCGAACATCAAAACGGCGAGCGCGCTGCTGGCGTCACATCTTCTTGAAGCAGTCGGTTGTCCTGCAGCTTGCCCGCTTGTCACCAACGGTTACCTTGGGTTGTGAACAAGTTGCTTCATGTTGCAGGCGGTGAGTGCGAGTACTGTGTGCAGTTCTAACTTTAAGGTATTGATTTTTGGCAATGGTGACCACAAGTGTTGGCGTGTGCAAAACCCCTTCCCTCCAATTCCCACGAAGCAAACGCATCGCCCCAGGCAAGGTCTGACAGCATGTAGACGAAATATGTACTTTTATTAAACTCCGCTTAGGGCGCGGAAAGCCCTTTGCACACGGTGCGCATGACCAGAAAAAGGGAT
>JAULBY010032606.1:0-15295 GCA_032358315.1 Ophiocytium majus
TTGAGGTACCTCACTTAGGAAAAACTGTCGTTTCGACTTTTGAGTGCTCGTTTCGACTTTCTGAGAATTCAAACCTGTTGCCAACTTGTATGTGGGGCTGCGCAGACAGGCAAGTTGGGGCTGATACAGCAGGCCCAGCAGTGTCTGTTGCAGCCGATCAACGTCCCGCCAAACGACTGGCAACGCGTTGGTCTTAAGCTCGCAGTTGCAGGGGCGGACGCTGCGGCATTTTCTTGGCTGTCGCAGCAGCTGCCGCGCACACCAAACAGCATTTGGCCGGTATGGTACTGCACCACCCTGTGCTGTTACGCTGCACGCCACGAATGCCTGAGCACCCTTCAATTTCTGATGAGTGCTGAGGGTGGCCAGCTACTGTTTCGCCCACTTGTCAGCCCATCACACGAAGAGCTGTGCAGCCCAGCCTATGCAGCTGTTCTACCGCGCTTAGTTTGGACAAACAGCAATGGGCGCCGCAAGCACCTGAGACAGCCAGCAGAGGCTGCTGCATTGAGCGGCAACACGCGCATGCTGCAGTGGCTTGTTTCGCAGTCTAGTGAACGCACGTGGCTCACACCAGCTGCAACTGCTTCCTCAGGGCGGCTATATGCACTCAAGTGGCTAGAGGACAAGGGCTGGGCTTGGAACGGCACCGTGGTGTGTGAGGGCACGTTGCGTGGCAAGCGTGCAGTGCCGCTGCAGCTGGAGTGGGTGCGCAACCGTGGGTTTGGCCACTGGAGTGCAGCTGGCATGGCCAAAATGTTGGTGCGTGCAATGCAGTTCCCCACATGCGCCATGGCGCAGTGGCTGCGGGAACAGGGCGCCCGCTGGCCCGACAACCTGCATGAGTTTGCAGAGCATGTGCCAGTTGACACGCTGGTGTGGGCGGTCAAGGGGGGGTGCGCCTGGGGGGAGTGGACCCCTGAGCTGTGCGCAGCAGTGTGCTGCAGGCGCCCGCGTATCAGGCGCCTGCTGCACCAGCTGGGCTGCCCCTGCGGCTGTCCACGCAGCTAGTCTGGCAGCGCTCGTAGCGTTGTGTAAGCGTGCGATTGTCTCTCGGCATGGCGCTTGTCACCGCTTTTGCCGGGGGTTTATAATGTATCCTTTCGTTTCGTGTCTGGTGCGGTTTGTGACATTGCATGCATCCCTCTTCTTGTTTGCGCTGTACACGTGCTGTTGCGTGCTGGCACGCAGCAAGCAGGTAGTCACTGTGCTTTCTGTGGTTTCTTTCAACTTCTGCATTCCGAATTAGCCGAGTGAACATGTCGTGTCGGTGGCGGCTGCATACAAACTACACTGCGCGTGCCAGCTGCCACTTGGTCGACCACAACGCCGGCGGTTCTCTGCAATGCAGCGCACAGCGCTACCAGCGCTTGCACCTCACCAGTTGGGGTTTCTCTGTGTTTCATGCGGTGCAGCTGCCATGGCATGCCATGGCGCGCGCCACTGTTCCACATAGCCCTGAGTTCATCCCATTTCTCTTCCTCCTGCATGCCATCAGTGACTGGTGGTCTCAGTGCCCTTCAATGCTTGCTGCCTGCCTGTTCTGACACCACCTGCCCCATCTCTATGGCAACCTGTGACAGCTTGTACACTAGCCAGCGCAGTCAGCACTTATCGGCTGGTACACACAGCCTCGTCCTGTAGTGTTTTGCTAGTGCACACAAACACACACATTGGCGGGCGATTCCGGGTGGTGATCCGGGTGTGCGAGTCGCAACACCTGGCGTGTCACCAGCCAACGTCAAGTTCAACCAACAACAATACCCCCACCACTCACTTGGCACACCCCACAAGAGGCAGCGTCTCTGCTGCCCACAGTGCCTAGTCCCAGCGCGAGCAACATGGTGCGCTCCACCTTCTTCACCCTGAGTGGCTTCTGTGTCGTTGGGACCCTCGCCGCTGCTCCTGGCCGGCAGGTGAGAGTAAAAAAGCAGCCAACGAGTTCGCAACGTCGGTCTCAGGCCGACCATGTGCTGCGGCGCTGCCGTTGTTGCTGAATGCCCACAGCACCGGCGGCAGCGCCACCTGCTGAGGTGTACGCAGCAGCAGCAGCTGTGAAGAGTCGTATTCAGCAGCGGCATTGGCGCCTGGCGCCTACGGTAGCTGTCACAGCATCGCGCTACCGGCTCGTGCCGTGCCGTGCCAAGAGCGACTCGGAGTAGAGCAAGGCGGTGCTTCCTTGCTGCTGCTGCTGCTACCGCTGCTGCTGCTGCTGCTGCCGCCGCCGCTGCTGCTGCTGCTGCCGCTGCCGCTGCCGCTGTTGCTGCCACTGCTGATGTTGCCCTGGCCGCTGCGACACCGCACTTTGCGCCACGTGACCCTTCACCCACGCACACTCGTGACTTGCCTGCTCTGCCCTCTGCAGCTACAGCAGCCGGGGGTCGATGTTCCATCGGCCTGCTGCAGCGAGGGCTTGGTGGCTGCCCTGGATGATGACGCAAGGGCCTGCATGCTGAGCGGTGGCATACCTCCCCCGCCCACCGATGTCACCAGTTGCACCCAGATGTATGTGGGGGCGTGTGCTTCAGCTGCCGCTTTGTCGCGCTAGCACAGAACACATAGATGAGAAGTGGTGCACATAGCAAGTGCTACAGATGCAGCCAGATTCTACGGTGCATGGTTCACCACAGACACAGCAGAGTACCATGGTCAGCTGTTGCACTTATGAGTTGGTATGCATGGGTAGCCAGCGCCAGTCAGCCAGCACCCGCAGCGTGGACAAGTGCCGCCCATGTTGCGCTGTCCGAGACAGGAGCCTGATAGCAGGGCACAGCAACAGCATAGCTCATCCCCAAGGTTGTGTATCTTGCACACGAGGCTCCAGTGATGTGCTTCATGGCCTTGTTAGCCATCTGTCAGGTAAAAATGGTTTGGGCACTGCGTGATGGCGCACAGCTTATTTGGGTTCACTGCTGCAGTTGCGGTGTTAAACCCGGCTTCTAACAGGCCTCCTTGGTGCTGCATACCACTACGCAACAGCCAGCGTAAGCATAACTTGTGCTATCTGTCGTTGCAGCCACAGCAGCTGCCGATGCAACTTGCCTCCGGAGGCTTAGCCTATGGTGCACGAATGCAGCAAGCTGAACAGGGAAGACAGGGGGGACAAGGGCAGGCACCGTGGCACTGGCATACCATGACACCCGCTTTTCTCGTTTGGTGTGTGATATGCTGTGCAGCATTGACTGGTTCAACAACATTTTCTTTCCGGAGGGCCTGGCCTGCGACTTCACGACCCCTGGCACACCCCTGAGCGATCTCGTCTACTGCATGTGAGTACTGTAAGAAAACACCATGTCGGGGCGCCTTATGTATCCACTTTAGAGGTACTACTAGTTGTACTTCAAAAGTACTTCACAGCAGTACTTCAACGCCACACTGCCATTGGTGCACTGACTTGCACCGGCGGCACAGATGCAGCGGAATAACACGTTGACTGCTGCATTTTGCCACGTGCGGGCATGCGCATGCATTTTCCTTTAACGCAGTGCAAACATGATACTACTGTAGTATGTGTCAATGCAGCCAGCCTTGGGGACTGCGCTCGACCGCCGAGATACATTCTGAAAGCAGGCGCCGTCCCATGTGCAGCATAGTCATGGTGTTGCGCTGCAGCAAATCGGCACCTTGGTGCTGGCGCTGACTTGCATATTTGGGGGGCATGGCACCAAGCATTGCCGCTACACATCCTTTCGGCAGTGTGGATTTTCATAATCCGCTGGTGGCGTATGTCAGTCATGCCGGCTACTTCAACTCCCGCGATGGCACTTGACACTCCGAAGCGCCAAGCCTGCACTTCACTTCCGCACCCCAACCTCAACATTGTGCTGTCACCTGCAAACCCACCTTGGTGCTGGCGCTGAGGAGCATATTTAGGGGGGCATGCTACCAGGCATTGCCGCTAGACATCCCTTGCGGCAGTGTGAGTTATCATACTACAGTAGTAATCCACTAGTGATATGTCAATGATGTCGGCAATTCAATTTCCCGCAAGGGCACCTGGCACTTAGACGCACCCAACCTGCACTCCATGTCCGTACCCCAACCTCCACACTATGCTGTCACCTGCAAACCCGAGCTACAAACTTCAAGAAGTACTTCCGCGCCCTACGTGGAGTTTGATAAAAGTACTTGAAGTATGCCACAACCACGCGGAATTTTGCATTTCAACTCTGCCTTACTGCGATGCTTGTTGCTGGTACCTCAAAAACCGCAGGCGCGACTCCTATGCCTTTGAGGCGGGCCTCAACTGCTTCGGGCAGCCCACTCCGGCACCTTCAAGTGCCCCGGCCGCCACCAACGCCCCGGCCTTCCCTTCCAGTGTCCAGCCCTCCGCTGCCCCTACATCTGCACCCACGCCTCAGCCGGTGTGTGTGTGTCCGCCGACTGGCAACACAGCAGCGCCCACTGTTGCGCCTTCGGCGGGGCCCACGGCCAGCGGCACAACGGCGCCTACCAGTGGTGAGAGTGGTGGCGCACGCACATGTTTGTGTGTGTGTTGACAAGGTTGGAGGCAGAAGCAGCCGCTGCCTCAGAGCAGAGCAGCAATCCGGAGCAGGAGCCTACACCCAAAGTGGGGTGATTTGATGTCCCCCGCGCAATCAAGCCTGTTGTGTGTGCTCAGCAGCAAGCGTGCATAGGCAACTGTGTGACTGCTCAGCAGCAGCTACGAATGCCAGACCGCTGCAAGCCTGCAAACCTTGTCATGCGCCAATTTGGAGCACCAAATAGATGTGAATTTGACTGCAGATGTATGTGAGGTAGGGACTCCAGACGGCGGTATATCCTATGGCGGGCCGGCCTGCCCACTCGGACGCCTGCTCGCCTCTCGACCTGGCTCCGGTGGTAATGGCTGCAGATGTATGTGACTGGTGAGTGGTGTGGCTAGTTGCAGTGAGGGCTGCAGCAGAACACATGTAGAGACAGTGGGCTCACGATCAAGTGCGGTGTAATCCCGCCCCCCCCCCTCGCGCCGCATCCCGCACTCCTGCAAGACTCTCAATGACTCAAATAGGGCATCGCACGTCGCTTCATACTACGTAGTACTTCAGAAGCACTTCGAAGTATACAACAGGCTGTGACAGGCCTTCCTGACACCAACACACGCCCACACACTGAGAGTACTGCGCACCTTGTATGTAGTGATGGGTCACGGCGTATAACGTATTTTATACTTGTACAAAATACGGCATAATTCTACGCCCAAAAACGCGATATACGGCGTATTTGCCTGATACTACAGTAGTACTACGCTTTCCGCGCCCTAAGCGGAGTTTAATAAAAGTACTACGTAGTAAATACGTTCACCTGTGTGGTATATGTTTACGGCGCATTTACATACGTTATACGGCGTACAATGCGAAAATCATACGCTGTGACCCATCACTTCTTGTATGCCACGCCCCCCCCCACCCCCCTGCCCTGCCCCGCTGCCGCCGCACCCACCGCGGCTGCCCCCACCCCCACCGCAGCGCCCACCGCGGCCTCCCCCTCCGCCCCCTCACCCCAGACATGTGCGCAAATGGTGGAGACCAGCAAGGGATTTCAGGTAGGGGGTGCAAAACTCCGTGTGTTGGACTTGGTTTTTACTTCATAGTTCGAGTTACTTTCATTACACGCCGCTTAGGGCGCGGAAAGCCCTTTGCACACAGCGCGGGAAATCAGATAGGTGGGGAAGGTTCGAGGTACTTATGAAGTACCATATAGCATTGCCGAAAAGTCGCTTGCATTGGCCACCAAGTGTTGAGGAGATGCCCCCACAAACGCTGCTTGCAAACACAATAGCACAGTTCGTTTTTCCTGTAACCATATACTTCAAAAGAAAGTATCACGTCCGTGTATGTATACGCCGTATTATGCAGCGTTTACGGCCCGCTCACATGCGTTTGCACGGGTCCGATCAGGGGGACAGGCCCTACCGGTGGGCAGACCTAGAGCTGATCGCTGGTAGATGAGTTTTCATGTACTACTGCGGTACCGGTACAGTGTAGTACTTACTGAAGTATATTACTAGTAGTAGTGTATACTTGAAGTGCTTTGGAGTACTACTGTAGTGTATACTTGAAGTACATACTTCAAGTGTATGGTATCAGGACCGCATATTCGCCATCCATGCGGCGTATACGGCCTGCTCACGTGCGTTATCTTCTTATCCCTATTCCAGGTGGCGGGCTGCACTGTGTTTGATGTACTGCAAGCGTCGCTCCAGTGCGGGGCGCTACGGGGGTGACACCACCCCGCACTAACTTACGCATGCACTGTACCACGCTTCTTCTTACTTTCTTTGGTAGTATATACTTGAAGTACTACTGTAGTTAAAACTTCAAGTACTTCAAAGTATATACTTCAAGTACATGGTAGGAAGACCGTATGTACGCCGTACATGCGGCGTATGCGGCCTGCCCACATGCATGTTCTTCTCTTCTATTACTATCTTATTATCCCTTCTTCCAGGTGGCCGACTGCACCAAGGACTGTGGCACCGACTGCCGCGCGCTGTGCGAGGGCGGCGGCGTCACCTGGTCCAGCAACCGCCAGTGCCGCGCCGTTGGCCCGGGCAACGCCTGGTGCAAGGCCAACGCGCCGCCGGGCAGCAATGTGTGCTGTGAGTGCAAGCCCGCGGGCGGCGGCGGCGGTGGCCGCAAGCACGAGCGCCGTGCGGGGGCAGTGTCGGGGTAAGCGCTGAGCACTGCTCTGCAGCGTGCTCAGCCGGCTGCGGCGTGGTTTGGCAGGTGGTGGGCGCAGGGCGGTGACGCTCCTGTATGGGGTAGGTGATGCGGCGTGCATTGGGGCACGGAAGCGCAAAGAATGATGCCAGGGGCGGCGGTGGTGCCGCAGAGAGTCACCAGCGAAGCGGCGCGTTGTATGGCGGGTTGCGGCCGCGCAGCTGCGGACACTGAGCTTGATGCAGGCCTGCTGAGCACTGCAGCAAGCGTGGCAGCTGCTGCAGCAGCAGCAACGTGGATGGTGGGTGGCGGGTTCGGCAATTGCCGTGCCTGGGGTTGGGCGCGTCGGCACTGACCGCATGCGCATGCTGGTACGAATGCTGCATACTGGCGGCTGGTAGCAGCGTGGCAGGGGGCGGCTGCCCAGCAGGGGGTTTGCATGCATAATTTGACGCTCGGTGGCTGCTGTGAGCACCACTGGTGTGCGTTTGCGCAGCTGCCACGGCTGCTGCGGCAGTAGTAGTGCTCGGCCCGGGGAGGTGCCCTGCGCCGCTCTGCCTGCGTGACGCGCCATCATGGCAACTTCAAGTTGAACTTGTACTGACGTGCGCCGCCATGCTGCACGCCTTACAGCGGGCAGATGCAACCCGCATGATCGACATGCAGCTGCATACGCTAGTAGTATTACAGGGCTTCTGGCAGCCGCAGTGTGAAGGGCGCATACTTGACGTATGTGGGCCGACCATGGGCACCTGTACAGCATTGCGCTGCACAAGCGAAACTTCAACTTCAAGATGGCGAGGTAGCAGCTGTCCTGCATGTCCATTGGCTAGCACTTATTTGTGCCAAAGCAGTGCAGGGCAGGGCAACGTCTGGGCGTGCTGCAGCTAGCTGCATAATATCGGGCCTGCCAATGCCAGTACCCGTGCACTAATGAATAATTGTGCCCTTGCGTGCCAGGCTGGGTGCATGACAATGCATGCCGTGTGCACACATGTGTCGTGGTGCATTGTGACAAATGCCGCCTGCCATGACTGCAGGCCTTACTGCTAGTATTGACAGGCATGTGTACAGGCAGCCGCTGCTGACCTGAGCACCATCACCACTGCGGAGATGCCCGCCTTAGCCATATGCAGGTCACCCGAATGTAACAGTACCTGGGTGACCGTGCACCTGTACTTGCATGCGTTGTACTTGAAGTAAAGTATACGTTTTGAAGTACAGTGTACCTTCGAAGTATGTGGTAAAAAATCTGCGACGTGGATGTTTACAAGTAGGGCGCCCTTGATGGCGGATGTACATGCCGGCTGCGCCGCTCAGCGCTTGTGCCCTGGCCCCTTGGCTGCCTGCGGCGAAGGGCATGTTGGCATCGTTATTGGGTGCACGAGGTACGGCCCGCAGTAGCTGATGCGGGCGGTATACTTCAGTGTATATACATGTACATAGGGCGGTTGGTGTGTACTGCTGTGCAGCCTTAAACCTGGCTCCGGTGTAGGCAGCGGGCTGGGTGCTCTGGTGCCACGCGGTGCTGGTAGCACCGTGTAGGCTTCTACGGTATGAGTACTCTTATTAAACTCCGCTTAGGGCGCGGAAAGCCCTTTGCACACGGTGCGTGTGACCAGAAAATCAGACAGGTAGCGAAAAACTGGGAATGCTCATATTACTACTTGTTGTTTGACCTTTTTCGGTTCGCACCCCACTTGCGCAGGGCTTTCCGCGGACAGCAAATACGGCTTGCCAGCACCGCGCACCACATCAGAAGCAGCCGCAGAGCACAGCAGCAGAGAATCGAATGCCCTTTGTCACCGTGCCTGTGCCAACAATTGAGAGGTGTGTCATTAAAGCAGCGAGTGGCGCCAACAGTGGGTAAAACGCGTGCACCAGCCGCAACCGCGGCCCTTAGGCATGGCCAATGGCGTCACAAAGGGGTTGGCCTGAACAAACTGCAGCACTATGCAGGAGGTGGTTGGTGCGCCGTAATGATCTACAGGTGGGCGCTGCTATGGTACTAGAAGTATGTTGGCAGCCCAGTGCTGTGCATACCACAGCTCAAGCCGCTGGCGTGCACCTTGTGAGAGGTTTGTGTGGCACAATCATGCAAGCTAGATATAATGGGGGCCAGCGCGCCTGCCAGATGGTAAGGCAAGAAACAGCCAACCACTTGAAATTGGTGGAGGCCTACTTCAACAACAAGTTCCTGCCCTCTTCAAGGTAACACCAGGTGTGACTTCGCTGGTGGGCTCCGCACACTGTTGGGTGTGTGTATGGCACTGCGGTGCAGCCGGCAGCATGGCAGCAGACCGCAATGCCGGTGCTGCAACCGCAGCCTCTGATCCTTGACGCTTTGTTGAACTTCTGCTGCCCCATGGCCACCGGAAGGAAGTGGGCACCCAGGGCTGCTGTTGCAATATACTACAAAGTAGTAAGACTGAGAGGGCACACAAAAGCCTGGAGTCATCAAGTCCAAGTTTGCTACTTGAAGTGATGCCACAGCCACCTGCTGCTGAGCGCGCACGCACAATGTGTGTACTTCAACTTGAAGTAGGGATCTACTTGAAGTTGAGTACAGGAGCTACTTCAAGTTGAAGTAGAAGGCGGCATGCGGGGCCCCAGGTGTGCTGGCCGCCACTACTGCTGCTGCTGAGCAAGCGTGTCGCACAGGCCGCTGGCTACGCCCGCCCGCCGCGCCTCGTCATTGCAGGGGTCGCCCGTGTAATAATTCTCTCCGCGAGTGGCAGTTTCGTCAGTTACGCCGTTGATGCTCACGAGCTGCACGCCAAACACCAGCGCGCTGACGGGCAAGAGGGTGGGATCGCAGGAGGCGGCAGGAGAGAGGCAGTGCCTGGGGTGAGCCGTGCGGCACCTGTATGTGCTGTGGTGGCCAACGCCGCTCATCAACTCCGTCCAGAAGCAACAGGAGGTGCTCAGAGGCAGCGCTGTGCAGCAGCAATTCTGCGAGGTGCGTGTCAAGCATTTTGTGACAAGGTATTTTATGTGGGTGCTCACGAGCTGCACGCCAAATACCAGCGCGCCGAGGGGGGAAGAGGGCGGAAGATGGTAGGAGAGAGGCACCGCGTGTGGTGAGCCGTGCGGCACGTATATGTGCTGTGGTGGCCATCACTCATCGGCTCCGCACAAAGCAGAAGAAACAAGACCAGGGGTGCTCTGCGGCTCGGTGCAGCAGCAGTCTTACGGCATTGGATTTTGCGAGGTGCGCATCAAGTGCCCCATGTGACAAAACAACGCACAGCGGCATCTACTGGTGCCTTGCAGAGCACAGAATAGAAAACTGCGGCAGTAGAGTGGGTGCTGTCCAGCAGCAACAGCGATTTTCCGGCGGTAGCAGGGCTGTCATGCTGAGACAGGCAGAGAGCACGCGGGGAGCGCGGGGTGCTAGGTGGCAATGGCAGCATCAGTGCGGCACCGCTGTATGTGCTGGCTCAGCGGTCAAGTATTCGCAACACCTGGTAGGGTAGAGGAGTGTCATTACGGCCGGGCAGCGGGTCTCTTACGCCTAAGTCTACATAACGTTTATTTTGCTCGCCCTCTGTGGGCACGCGGAAGGCATGTTGAAGTCAAGTGCAAAGACATGAAACCTATATTTTTTATACATACCGGTCCATATCGGTACAACATTGCCAACCAGCAAAGTGCTCGCAACGCCCGTTCCAGCTAAACATTGCCCACCAGCAAAGCGCTCGCAACACCTGTTCCCAGCTAGATTCAATGGTTGCAGCAGGTGAAACAGCAGCAGGGCAGGTACGTGCAGCCAGGTACTGTGCTCGACCGCACTCCCTGCAGACTGCAGGAGAAAGTGCCCTCGGCACTGCATCAACGTCGACACACCTGTTTGGAGGGATCTCAAACACCGCATTTCCGCGTGCCCCGTACGCCAGCCCCGCCGGCACCTGTCAGGCAGGCAGTTACGGACAGTTACAAAAGGATTTCAAACCCATGCACTGGGACCCGGCAGCCACCGCTCAGCAGTGCACACGCGTCGACGCGCCACCGTCCGCCAATTCTCCCCCCCCCTTTCTAGTTTGTCTGCACTATTTTTTGCCGCACATTCTCGTTTGGATTTGACATGGAAATCACTGATTCTCACACAGCGGCGGCAACATGGGAGGGACTGCCATGGTCCCTCAATGCGCTTACCGATGTGCACTGCAGACCGTTTCAAAAAAGGTGCTGCAACGACTTGTACTTCTGGTACACAATGTACTTCGAAGTGTACATGTACACATGTATGCATGAATATACTTCTACTGAAGCATACTACTTCGTGTACTGTATACTCATGAAGGTATACCATGTTCGGGTACATACTTCAAGTATATATGTTTGTATACATACATGTGTGTATACAAGTATATTTGTGTGTGTACCATGATTGAGGTGTTCGCCTTAAACCACAGTGTACCAAGTACTAGTGAATGTAATACTTGATGAAAGAAACAAGTACCGAGCATGTTCCTGAAGTACAGCATGTACACACTTCCAAGTATACTTCTAGTCTAGTGGGTACAGAGCATGCACCTCAACACGCCGCCGCTCGCCGATGCACATGTCGTTTACAGCGCGAGGTCCAGCCCACGCACCACATCGCCCCGCCCCAAACCGAGTATGAACACATACTTCAGAAGTATACTTCAAGTATGTACTTCGGAGTGCAGTATAGCGCACTAACCTCAACACGTCGCCGCTCGCCGATGCACATGTCGTACAGCGCGAGGTCCAGCCCACGCACCACATCGCCACGCCCCAAAGTAATGGCAGCGGGCTGACCCGTGCCTCGCTTGTCACTGGAGTCGTATTCCCTCATTCCCTCCGCGGCGACGCGCGCCGTGTAGCGAATCTCCAGGAGGTCCCCTGGCCAGCACAGCAGAGCCACACAGGAATAGCCACGTCCACATGAATGGGAACGAAGCGTGCCGGTGCATAGGAGAAGACAGTACCTTACTCAAGACCTCCACGCCGCGCCGCGTAGCAAACGTTCAGGCTGTTCCCTTAACCAACATGAGTGGTGAGAGTTCGGGACACAATTTTGATGTGTGTTTACGGTAGCAGAAGAAGGGGTCAGCTGGCACCGCACAAGTAAGCCCTGTTGGTAGTTGTACTTTGAATCATCACTGCCCCTCAAGGACACTGACCGGCGCGTGTAGGTGTGGGGGCTGTCTGGTGCTTTCCACCAGGTGACAAATCACCCCACAGGCTTCGGCCTGGCATTTTGCCCCAGCCACGGCAGTATCCGGGCTTAGCAGCCTTTTAGGTTTCTTGCACTATGTACTACAGTAGTAGGCACTATGATAGGTGTCAGCACTGCACCACAGTTACCACTGCACCATGTCCGCCAACATATCAGAAGTATGTATACAACACTTGTGGTATGCAATCACTGCAAGCCGACGTGCGCACCCTCGAACCCCCTTGCGCCGCGCTCAAACAGGGGCTGCTGTCCATGGGCCACCAGGTGGACACGGTCTGCCCGGGCCGAACCAAGGGCGACAAGTGCGCCACCGCCGTACACGACTTTGAGGGTGACCAGACCTACACGGAGAAGCCGGGGCACAACTTTGAGCTCAACACGGACTTTGCTGCGGCCGCCGCCGCCGTGTCCGGCTATGATGCGCTGCTGATCCCCGGTGGGTGGAGGGATCGGGTCTGCGGTGTTGTTCTGCAGTAGTCGCTGAGACTGTTAAGAATTTAACGGGTGCCTGGAAGAAAAGCTTACTTCCCACATTGTTTGCTTGTCAGCGACAGTAGGTACGCGCGTTCATCAGTTGCGTCAGTTCTGAAGTAGTTGCCTGAGCGGCACCCCCAAGTGACGTGCCACCCCCGTTTATTTTGCACCTCACCCAGAGTTTCCTGAGTAACTGCTTACTGGAAGTAGTAGGAAATGGATGGTATTCAGGACCGGGCGGGGCTCAGTGCCGCTGCTGTGTCTTGCCTCACTGCGCCCTTGGCGTGGGGCCAAGCTGCTGAGCACAGTGGCCTGCGGCATGCTGAGCAGCAGCAGCAGCAGCAGTTGTGGCGGCTGCTGCAGAGCAAAGTGCACAAACAGCAGGACTGCCAGCAACATTGCCGTGTGCTGTGCCAGGCCGTGTTGTGCGGGTTGCGGGTGGCGCAGTCTGTGACAACGAGACAGCCTTCCTTGCTGTAGGTGCTGCATAGATGCTGAGCAGTGGTGCTGGACGAACCCGAGTCTGCTGTTGTTGAGCAGGGGCGGCCTTCAGCAGTGCTTGGCACCAGCGCACGTACATGCACTGGCCGTAAAGCCAACACAGCACAGTCTTGTAGCAAGCTGGTGTTGGCAATCCCTTCCACTCTCACCGGCTTCGCGCCTCCTCCTGTGTTGCAATGCCCTTGTGTGGCGCAGGTGGACGTGCTCCTGAGTACCTGGTAAGCTGCTGCACTGGCGTCACAGTGCGTGTGTGCATGCTCAGCACTTGCCGCGCACCCATGTCAGGCGCTGCTGAGCAGTGTGCTGCGCATTTCGGTCTCAGTAGCTCTGCTGAGCACTGCCGCTTGCGCACCGGCCGGCACCGCGAGCACCCAACACAGCACCATGCCACCTGTCAACACAGCCGCTGCCGCGCTCACCACCAGTGGATAAGTACTGCTATAAGGTAGCATCTACCCTAGTCTACCCTACCTATCCCCTGCACTACCACCACCCGTCACTTACCCCCCCCCCCCCCTCCCCCCCACCGCCACCCAGGCCATGGACCCCCAGGTTCTATCCATTGTCAAGCACTTTTTCAGCGCCGACAAGCCCGTGGCCTCCATCTGCCACGGGCAGATAATTCTCGCGGCGGCGGGAGTGCTCAGCGGCCGCAGGTGCACCTGCTACCCCGCGGTCGAGCCCACCGTGGAGGCGGCGGGCGCGACGTACCTGCCCCCCGACCCCATTGACACCTGCTTCACGGATGGAAACCTCGTGACGGGCGCGGCTTGGCCGGGACACCCACAGTTCCTGCGGCAGTTATCGGAGCTGCTGGGGACGACCATTACGCTGTAAGAGGCGGGGCCACTGGCGGGGAGCTGCTGAGCAACTTCTGCTCAGCAGACGCTGATCCTGCGGCCGTTCTTGGTGCTGCTGGGGGTGACCCTTATGCTGTGAGGGCTGGGGCTGTTGGCGGTGAGCTGCTGAGCAGAAGCTGCGGCAGTTCTCGGAGCTGCTGGGGACGACCATCATGCTGTGAGGGGTGGGGGTGCGCACGGGGGGGAGGCTGGTGTGCTGCTGAGCTCAGCAGTTGCTCAGCAGTAGCTGCTTAGCAGATGCTGCTCAGAAGTAGCTGCTAAGCAGTAGGTGCTTAGCAGTAGCTGCTCAGTAGAGGCTGCTCAGAAGCTGCTCAGTAGGAGCTGCTCAGCAGAAGCTGGTGCTGTGAGAGGGCGCGCCCACATGTGCTTTGCCACCCACCCCTGCCCTATGCAATTTGTGGCACGGCTGGTGGTGGCGGCGGTGGCGGGGAGCAGTGGTGTATCCTGCTACTTTGCTGCTGGCGCCGCTGTTGCTGGTGCTGAGCATCAAAAGCGGCTCTAAAAGGGCTGGCGTAGCGGTGTTTACGTTGGTGGTCAATTTTGCCGGTGCCGCCGCTTCGGCACATTAGAGTACGGGAAACAAGTCGCCACGGGAGTAGGTCAGTCATGGGAAGAGGCACAACCACAGCGGCCGCACTACAGTAGACTATGTGCACCATTGGCGTGCCACTGCTGCGCAAAGCGCACTGCAAGCATTGCTTCAAATCTGCCTCTTACCAGCAGGTGAAATACCAAGTCATTTCGTAAGGTCTCTGTCCACAACCAGGGCGCTTTGCCCGGAGTTTTGTGGTAGCTGTCCACCACACCCACCCTAATTTGACTAGTGCCACGCGGTGGACACAGGGCACCGCCGCTGTTCAACACTTGCCCAACCCCGCTGGGCTTGTCATTGATAATATTGCGCCTTTCGACCCGAATGTGACCGAGGGGCACACATGTCCAACGGCATAATGCGTGTTTTCATGTTCATGATAATGCATGAAATCACTTACCCGCTTGCCACCCCTCGCCAGGGTGGTGAGGCTCACCGTGTGGGCGTCAGCAACACCCAACGGAGCGTAGCAGCGGCTACAGAGGGGCATAGCCAGAGTTGAGCTCGCTGCCGGCCCCCATTCACCACAATGCGGATGCGCGGCCAATCTTTTTTTGTGGGATGTTTGAAAACCAGTCAAATGAGCGCTGCATGACCTGGTTCTGTGCACAAGGTACTTACATGGCTTTCCGCGCGCCCCAAGGGGAGTTCAATAAAAGTACTTGCTCCAGCTGCATCGTGTGGTGACGTACCCTGAGAAGTGGTCTTCATGCTGGCCGTTGTATGTGCTGGCGCGTTCGACGGCATGGCTCTGAGACCAGCCCCACAATCCGTCAAACAACTTTCGAAGGCACCATCTCTTGCGCCTGCTGTTTGCAGTGGTGTGCCGTGGCCGACATGCCACAGATGCGCGCCGCCAAGGCGGCATATCCTCCCTTGTGCCTGTAGTATGACCATGTGCTTCTGAAGTAGTACTTCTGGGAGGAGCATGGTGTTCCGGGAGCTGGGGGGTGGGAGCAGGTCCCCTGGGACATGGGGCTGTAATCAGTTAGAGTAGTGC
>JAULBY010032617.1:0-15292 GCA_032358315.1 Ophiocytium majus
AGAGTGCGGGCAGCGTTGGCTGTGATGGGGGCAGTGTAACGCACAGGGCACTCACTACCTGAAGGCTTCACTACCCTCCCAGCAATGCTCAGTGCTGAGTTCAGAACATCGTGCAGCCGACTGGTGCTGCACAACACCACGCAGCGCCAGTACACACAAACGCCAATCCAGGGGCATCACACAGGCGACGGCGGTGTCCACCAACTAGTGCCACAATGCGTAGCCTCACCTTGTAGCGCGGGCCGACGATGGGGCACACGCCGCACACGTCGCACTGCACGCCAGCGTGCCTCACCGCCTCCTCATCCTCACCACCCTCAGCAGCCTCAGAGCTCGCGGCTGCGGCAACGGCGGCGGTGCGTTCGGCAAAGTAGAGGGAGGCGAGGTCATGGTCGAGGGGGGTGACGGGCTCGCCGTCGAGCGTCGCGAGGCGCGGGAGGGCGCGGATGGCGCGGTGGCGGTAGCCGGCGCCGCGCGCGCACGGGTTGCCGGCGAGGTCTAGCTCGCGCAGCCGGGAGGAGTGCGCGCGTAGAGTCGCAAGCGCCGCCGGCAGGTCGGCAATGTGGTTGGAGTAGAGGCAGAGGGTCGCGAGGCAGGGGAAGCGAGCGAGCGCGTGCACGCCCGTGATGCCGTTCGTGCTGAGGTAGAGGCGGCGCAGCGCGGGCGCGTGGAGGCCGTCCAGGGAGGAGACGTAGTTGAAGTTTAAGTTCAACTCCACCAGGGAGGTGAGCGGGGCCAGGGTGGACAGCGAGCGCAGGCCGTTGCCGGAGAGGGAGAGGGTGGTGAGGGTGGGGGCGAGCCGGGCGGCGCAGCCCGCCTCCAGCCCTGTGACTCCCCGGCTGCGCAGGATGAGCTGGGTGACGCATCTTAGGGAGTCCTCTCCTGTCGCCTCCAGCACCACAGCCTCCGTCACCAGCCCTCCTCCCTGCTGGTCCTGCTGCTGCTGGTCCTGCTGCTGTTGGTGGTGGCTTGCATCTGGTGGTGCTAGATCATCACCAGCCGGATCTGCGGCGTCAACTACGTGTTGTTGCGCCACCGCTGGTTCTGCTGCCGCTGTTCGTAATGCTTGTGCCCCTGTTGCTGCTGCTCGGGGTGGTGACCCGCGCATGGTGTGTGCCCAAACTCTGCCAAGAACGTGTGTTGCCTTGCGGGCTGGCCAATTGGGCGGCACACGGGGATGATGGCTGCTGCCTTGCAAGCAACTTCTGTGTGCAGCACGAACGATGCCAACGGATGAAGACTGCAGAAGGTGTGGTCCTGCGCTTCGGGTTGGTGTGGGCCTACTGCAGAATGGAGCCACTGCCTGCTGTTGTCAAAGAATAGCCAGCTGCCCCAGCTAGAAGCACCGTCCCCCCAGCGTGCCTGTATGGCAGTATGGCAGTGGAAAGTGGAAGGTTGTGTGACTTGAAGTGCGCTGACCGTTTCGAACAGTTCACACGGTGGGTGCCAAACCACGAGCTAGAGAAAGCAGGCTAGTCGCTTCCCACCGTGTTGCGGTCCGTGCATGCCCCGCCAAAGGGGTGTCACGAGCAGTGTGTGCTGTGGCTGCGCGCAGGACACAACCGCCATGGTCAAGACCGACATGTGGTCGCAGTGCGCACACTGGTGTGTGCACGTGGGCACGCGTTTGCACCTGCAGGCATGTTCGTGACGGTTAACCAAGGTGGTTGTCAACTTGTCGATATTGTCCCTCAGTGCAAGTGATCGTGAGACGCACCACGCCTGGGGGTTCAAGGTTGCAACGCAAGCGCAGACAGGCAACCTCTTCTCCAACGAAACACAAAGCCCAATTGCCCTGCCGCAGTGTGAACGAGTGTGCGTGCCACACCAACAAGCCCAACGCCGCAGACAGCAGAGCGGCAGACCACGCGGGTGACTGGGAGGGGCAAAAACTGGTGTTAGCGTGCATGCTGCACCGTGCACCGCTGCGAGAAACGCCCTCACACACGAGCTGGCGCAGCTGCCGCGCCCAAATGCCTCCACAAATCGCTCCCAAAAAATACCACCGACCGCACACTGTGGGCACACACGCCCGCCTGAACACTCGTCTCCTACCCTCGCGTCACACTTCCTGCCAACTACGCGCACCCAGCAGCTGAGCTCCCTTGCACGCTACGCCGCACCGCCGCCATCGCCGCCGTCACCACCCACCGCCGCTGCCGCAGTCGCTGATGCTGCCACAGTCGCCAGCGCCCCACCACCCCACAGCCACCACCGCCACAGCGCGTGCTACGCCAGCCGCTGCCGCCACGCGCCGTCGCCTCCGCTGCAGCCTCCGCGGAAACCCCCGCCACCGCCGCCACACACGCTCGCACCGCAGTGCAGTGCACACCACCGCCATGCTTCGCCAGCCGCTGCCGCCGCCCGCCTCTGCCTCTGCCGCAGCCTCCGCGGCGGCGGCCGCCGCCACGCCTGCCCCGGCTGCTGCAGCAGCGGTGGCGACAGCCGCGGCGTCTACCTGGAGCCCCCGTAGTTGGGCCGCGGTGGCGATGCCGCCAGGGGCGCGAGCTCGTGGTCAAAGTGCGCCTCGCCGTACTGCGCGCTGCGCCGCTTGGAGTACCACATGCCGTACATGGACAGCTGCAGCGGGACAGGGGCGGGGGGAGGGGGGGGGGGGGCGCCGGGGCGTGTGAGGGTGAGTCGGCGTCTGCGCGGGCTGACGTTGGGGCTGCAAGCGAGCACTCTGGCTCAGAACTGCAGTGCGGGGGGCGACTTCGGAAGTGTATGCCCACTTAGACATATACCACATATACACACACATTTGTAGATAGAAGACTCTGTTGGATGCTCAGGGTCTCAGGGCGGCAGGTTCCATTTTTTGTTTGGTGTAGTACTACCAGTAGGGAGTGAGAATTGAGGTTTGCGCCGTGTGGCCAACCTGAGGTGTCAGCAGAGTGAGCACAAAATTTGCTGGGTTGTGTCTGGGGGAAGATGGCTGCAACGTAGCTGCTAGTTCAGCCAGCACACACGACCCGAGCGCAGCAGCGCTGCAGATGGTGCTGCCAGCAAATGGTACAGCTGCTGGTGCCTGGGTGGCGTGTGGTGCAAGCCACTACCGTTGTCAGGTGGGTGGAAACTGCCCGCACAGCCAGCATCAACACCCCTAGCGAGGTCCAACGTGCGGGCCAGGCGTGGTGGGCGGTGCTGCCTGCTCAAGCTGCCACAAACTTTGCAGCGTTGATCCCACTGTGCCCAAAGCAAAGACCGGCGCAACTGGAGAGTTTGCGCGCAGGCAGCACTGAGCCAAGGCAAGCGTCCTTTCTCCCTCGCATACACACAAGCTGTTGGTGACAAACCACACTGGTGTAGCCGCTGCTGCTGCCATCGCTGGGGGCCATATGCGCTGCGAAATCACAGTCCGCTCTGGTCGCGATCGACGCTGCCATCGCTGGGGGCCACATGCGCTGCGAAATCGCAGTCCACCGTGGTCACGATCGGCGCTCCACCTACTGGCTGCCCTACTGTAGCTAGCCACAACGTCCTGACATGTACTGTTGCCATGTTCCAGGTGGGTGTAGTAATTTGCTACACAGACAGTTTGCTATAGCGAAGGAAAAGGCACAATACAAAGTGCATGTGCAGACAGCCTAGCCCACACACTGGTGTCAGTGCTCGCGGGGCCCTTGCTGCCTGTACTGGTGATGGGGCCTAGCGCTGGTAAAACATCTGCATGATGGTGCGTCATGCACAGCTGGCGCCAGGTGGTGGCGACAACAGTGCCTGCTGCACCTTAGCAAACGGTGCGGGCTCACAAGCGCCTGGGACTACCTACTAAGGTACTCTGTGCACTAAAGCACCTCCCTCCGCACACGCACAAAACGGCTGCCTACTGCTCAGCGTGCACATGCAACTCGGTTCTTTACGGCACTTCTGGCGCACCAGGCCAAAATGTCAGTGGACACGCCAGTGCTGCATGCAGTCCTGGGCACTCAGCAGCTGCGCCAACAGCGCCGTCACCGGAACGGTGCCGCCAGTAAACCATGGCCCCTGCACAGGCAACACTGTCTTGTCTTGGCACCGCATGCACGCACGCAAAATGTCAACAACCTCGTACCTGTCGGTGATCGGTGGTGCGGGCCTGAGGTACAGCTGACAGGATAAGATTGTAAACAGTTGCTAGAAACACCCCAACTTGTGCTAGATTCTTCAACTGCCCTTACAGGTTGCCGCAGGCTGCTGGCGGACGCGGGTGACAGCAGCGCGCAGCACACCAGTCGGGCGCACCCACCACAAGAGTGATGACGTAGATGAAGGCTCCCCAGTACACCGCCTCCGCAGCCTCCTCGCTCTCCCCGCTGTGCCAGACCTCAGGGTTGGTGAAGAAGGGCTGGTGCTCAAACAGGATGCCGAGGATGGTCAGGAACACTATGCCCATGCCGCTCAGCATGCAGCAGCACTGCGAGCAGGCACCCAGGGAGCACATGGCTGCTGCTGCTGCTGCCGCCGCGGCCGCCGCAGATTCCGCTGGTCCTGCCCCGCCTGGCCCGCTGTGGAACAGCCCTGCTTGGCTGCGTCTCCTGTCACCGCAAGGTATCACTGCTGCTGAGCCAGCTTCCAGCCTATCACCAGACTCAGAGCGCCGCCAGGCGGCGGACAACACGGCTCAGCCTGTTGCACCCCCGCGCGCCCCCTCTCCGCGGATGCCTTGTGCTGCGTTTTGAGACCCAGCTCCCCAGTACTGCAGCAGTCGAAAGGAAACAGCACGCGGTGCGCATGCTCAGCAGAAGGAATGCGTGCTCAGCAATTGCAGCCGTTCAACTTGTACAGCGCCGCCGCCGCCGCCACCTGCGCGCGCTGAGCATGAGGAATGCGTGCTCAGCAATTGCAGCCGTTCAACTTGTACAGCGCCGCCGCCGCCGCCACCTGCGCTGCGTGCTCTGCCTTACCTGTCGCGTTGCAGGGGCTGGCTGCGTCAGCATATGAGGCACTGAAACTTGGGGCTAGCGTTGCGCGCGCTTACATTGCTGGTGTGCGCCAGTGCCGGGCCTCACGAACAAGACAACTTGCTGCCGTGTGGAAGTGAGCGCGGTGCGTGCGGTGCGGCGGCGTGCATGCCCAAGGGGGGACGCCGTTCTGACATGGAGGAGCAGCAGCAGGCAAGTGACGCCTGTGCTTGCAGCTGCTGTTGTGAAGCTAGTGGTGTGAGCTGCCGGCGGTGGTGGAGCGTTTGGTGCACTGCTGCTGGGAACGGCAGCAGGAATACCCGGGCGCCTCCCGAGTTCGGCGGCCGCACCGCCGCTGCTCTCGCCAGCAGCTGTGCAAACAGCAGTGGTCGGAGCTGCGCTGCCACTGCCGCTAGCAGACACCTTCCGCGCATTTGAGGCAGCACATCAGCTGCAGTCCACTGCATGCCGCCAACACCGCATGTCGCTGTTCCGTTTCATGCCATGTGCTGATAACTCACCCAGTGCTGCTGCTGCGGGCACTCGTCATCCCACAGGAAAACAAGGTACGCATCGTGCACGTCATGGACACCACCGCCGCCGGCAATGGCGCCGCTGGGGCCGGCAACGCCAGCGCAGCCACAGGCAGTGCACGCAACAAGGGGCAGGTGGCCAGTCCGGAGTTCACCGCCAAATACACCCTTCAAGAACAAATAGGTACAGTACACCTGGCCGCGGCGCCACACACGCGCTTGTGCGTGCCGCACGCAACCCCATATTTCCCTTCCCTTTTATCTAAACGACCCCTGGCACAGCACCGTTCACAGGTTGAACGTGCTGCGACGCCGCGCCAACTCACTGCTGCGCGGACACAGGGCATCACCGCCGGCTGTAATAGCAGCGCTACCGGCTGCTAGTTGCTGAGCGCCCTGCTTTCCGTGTACCATCTACAAAGTGGTTTGAGTGCTGCTGCGCTGCCTTTGCCACCGTTGAAATGTATGAAGTGCTGCTGAGCACTTGCGCTGCCGCCGCCAATGTTGGTGCCCGCTGGACACAGGCAAAGGCGCCAGCTCCACAGTGTGGAAGTGCGTGTGCGTCGCGACGGGAGTGGAGTACGCGGCTAAGATCATTGACCTTCGACCGCTCAAGTTCAGGGAGCGGTTCAACCGGGACAGGTTGAGGCGGGAGGTGGACATCATGCGGCGGCTGCGGCACCCCAACATCATACGGCTGCAGGTGGGCGCCCTTGCATGCATGACACAATGAAAGAAGTGTAATGTGTTTTAAACATGTTTTGCCAGTGGTATGTGCTAGCGGTACTTGGCATGCCTTGGCACGCCGGCAATGGTGGCCTGATACATATATTGTACTGCGTACACGTCCATCCCCTACATTATTGGGCCTTCTTTGTCACGCCCTTGAGACGTGCATGGTCAACAAACTACTAGCAGTATTCTTCCAACTACTTCAGGTACAGTGTAGTACTACAGTACTGTAGTAGGATACTACAAGTATTTACATCGGTGTTTACAGGGGCTGGGGCTGGAGGTGCACGTCATGCGGCAGCTGCGGCTCCCCAACATGATACAGCTGCGGCACCCCAACATGACAGCTGCAGGGGGGCACCCGTGCATGCATGTACGTCTAGCGGTGTTTTATCAATAGTTGCGTGTACATACATACTTCCAAGTATTATCAGCTGGTTCATACAACAGAAGTACTACTAGTGTAGTGCTTTTTCAAAGTAACAGCTTCAGGTGCACGCCCGTGCATGCAGTCTCAGCGTGTGTGCAAGCACTATGGTTGTTTACAGGGGTACGTGCACATGCAGATTGGCAAGCTGTTGGTATTTAAACATGATTCGATAAGCTTGATTGATTCACATCCCTCCTCTACCCAGAAAATCGCCTCCATCATATCAGTTGTCAACGGTTTGTGCTTGCACACGCATGCCCTCTGTCAGCGGGTGTGCTCTGAGCGCTGTGGTACCAGCAGGGGGTATGCGTGTTATTTTTCGCTGCGCGCGCGACCCACAAGCGTACTGTCGCATTTTTTTATCTATTTTTTTTTTTGGCGGTGACCGGGCGTATGGACCAGAGCGGTGCTTGAAGCCAGCGGTTCTGGCATGCGTGACCGCGGTCATTCGCCAGAAAGTTCTGGAATCTCTCAAAGTACAGCTGGTGCGCACCTGCCCTCATGTCTCTATGACTGATGCACAAACTCTGGCAGCAGAGTGGGTGCGCTGGGCCCGCCTCATGACCTGTGTGCCCCACAGAGGCCAGCACCTCAGCATGTACACTACGAAGTACATGCTTTCGTGCCCAACAGGAGTACCTACTGTGAAGGGTGGGGGGTGCGCGTGTCCGCCTGCGCATGCACACCGGGCAGAGTGCATGTCACCATGTGTCTCAACTGTTATGAAGTACTCTTTTTGAGAAAATGCGAAGTGGCAGTGCAGCACGCTGGTCATGAGCGCCGCCCTGGCTTGTCCAATGCCGGCGCGATTCCGCGGTGCCGTCTGCGGAAACTACTAGTACGCCCAGGAACGTGATATATGGCGCATGTGCCGCATAAATACGTTTGTGAACACAAACACGTTATGCGCCGTATGTATGTATGTACGTCATGTGGCGTATAATGGAAAATGCATGCGCTGTGACCCATCACTACGCAGGACGCGTACGAGACGGAGGACCAGCTGGTGCTGGTGCTGGAGTACGCGGTCGGCGTGGAGCTTTTTGACGCGATACTGGCAAGGCAGCACTACTCGGAGGATGACGCGCGCCCCATTTTCCTGCAGGTATGTCGTTGATTTTTGTAACTGCCGTAACCGTAATTCTGTAACTGTCGTAACCGTTTATTTGTAACTGTCATAGCCGTTTTTCTGTAACTGCCGTAACCGTACTTCTGTAACTGCCGTGACCGTACTTCTGTAACTGCCGTAACCGTACTTGTGTAACTGTCGTGACTGCAGCTTTTGCACCACTCGGAGGACGACGCGCGCCCCATTTTCCTGCAGGTTATGTTGTTGTATATCTGTACTTCCGAAGTAACTGCCATAACTGTACTTGTGTGCCTTAACTGTAGCTTTTGCACCACTCGGAGGACGATGCGCGCCCCATTTTCCTGCAGGTTATGTTGTTTATTTGTACTGCCATTACCGTACTTGTGTAACTGCCGTAACTGTAATTTTTGCACTACATAGGTCGACGCGCGCCGTATTTTACCTGCAGATATGTTGTTGATTTTTGTAGCTGCTGTAACCGTACTTGTGTAACTGCCGTAACTGTATTTTTCCCACTGCTCGGAGGACGACGCGCCGCATTTCCCTGCAGGCAAGTTGGTGAAGTGATGATGCGTGTAACTGCCGTAACCGTGGCCTTGTAACTGTCGTAACAGTTCTGTAACTGCCGCAACAGTATTTTTGTAACTGCTGTGTAACTGCAACTTTGTAACTGCCATGTAGCTGTAAATGTAACTGCCATGTAACTGTACTTTGTAACTGCCATAAATGTAAACTGTAACTGCCGCGTAATTGTAACTTCGCAGTGGCGTATCTGTAACTGCGGCTGGCGCATGCGCACGTGGGTGCGAGTGTGGCTCTTGATGCAGGCGGGTCTGTACAATCTGGTATGTCGGTGTCTCGTGTACACAGCAAGGAAATGGTCATTTTTTCCTGTGACCCATAACTGACAGCAGCGCTGGCACTGCCGAACTCCTTGTATCAATAATTGTACACACGCGCAAGTATATACTTCAGAAGTACTTCAAGTACTTCTGAAGTATGTACATGTAGCTTGTGCAGGGGTACTGCCACATGCAAGGGTGGGTGCTACGCGGCCAATCCCTGCGCTGGTAAAGCACTTGCGCATGCAGTTGATGAGTGGAGCTGGCATGCCCCGACCACCCACATCGGCGACGCCTGGCGGCCGGAATCATGTGCACCAGCAGTGCTGCTCAGCGCAACAGCGCCAACGACACGCGCCGTGACTGGCTGGGTGCTCTGTGGCCTATATCCCTGGGCTGGTCAAGCACGTACACACAGTTGGCGGACGGAGCTAGCATGCTCTGATCACCCATGCGTGACACCGAAACCGTGTCCAGCAGCACTGCTCAGCGCAGTGGCACCAACAAGGCGCCCCCGTGACCGGCTGGCTTGTTTGCGCGCGCTCTTCTCAGGTTGCGCGGGCACTGTACTACCTGCACTCCATGCACATTATACATAGGTGAGCGCGCGTGCGAAGTGCTGCGCCTAGCGCACTTTAGACTGTGCAATGCGCGAAACGCCCCCCCCTGCGTGATGCGCGCTGCTGAGCACCGTGTCCACCGTGTGCGCTGCGGTGTAGCTGCGGTATGTGCGCGCTGCACCTAGCGCGCTTTGAGGTGGGCACTTCGCAGCACGCCCCTAATGTGTGTTGCACCCGCTGAGCACCCGTTCACACTGTGTCCACTGTTATGTAACTGTTATGTAACTGTCATGTGCGTTGACGCCGCCGTCGCTTGCACCACGCCCGCCTGGTCAATATGCATAGTGTGTATGCGCAGCCTCGCCGCGTGCTGCAAGCGCTCACGCTGCTGCTGCTGCCTCCGGCTGGCTGTTTCTGCTCTACCTTTATTGTTGTGCGTGCGTCTGCAGAGACGTCAAGCCGGAGAATATCATGGTGAGCTCCCCCCTGCTGCTGCTGAGCACTGCTACTCGCTCTGGGGGCGGTCCAGTTTCCTTTCAGTTACCATGCAGGCTAGGGACTGGGAAATGCTCGAACGCCATCAAACGCACACTAACCCCACAATATACCAAAGCACATGGACAAATGCCCACCGCATACATATTCGAAAATGCAGAGCCCTGTCACCTTTGAGGCCACACAGTGCACGGGCCAGCAGCATGCTGATGCGCTGTCAAGGGCGCCCCCCCCCCGTCCACAGCCCATGACGGTGCCAACGCATTAGTCAAACGTACACGCGAGCTGCGCAGCCCAACGGCACCTACCTAGTAAGTATGCCGCCCTCTCAACCATTACACACATAATTTCTATACTTAAAAAAGTACAGCACTCGTATGGTATTGGCACCCGTTGCGCGCCTATGCCCATGTCATATATCAGTTTTTTGAGACGCAATTGGGTCGCTTTGGTCACACGAGCTGCACAGCACTCGCCTGACAAGTATGCCACCCTCTCAAACCATATCATATATACATATATATAGGTATATATACACACACACATACTTCAGCAGTACCACAGTAGTATTTCATACTTCGAGTACACACTAAAGTACTACTAGTAGTAGTACAGTATATATATACTTGGTACACTGCTTGTACGGTACTGGCACCCGTTGCGTGCGTGCGCCCATGGCCTATCTCAGTTTTCGGAGCCTTGATGGGGTCACCTTGGTGGTTGGTGCTGCTGCTCCACCTGTGCCCATGTCATGTATCAGTTTTTAGAGACGCAATAGGGTCACCCGTGTGTGGTGGTGATGTTGGGGCCGCTGCTGTGTGGCCGCGTGCGCAGATTCGCGAGAGGACAACGGCGGACGGGCTGTACCCCGAGACGAAGCTGCTGGACTTTGGGCTGAGCAAAATGGTCGGGGAGGACATGGGGTCGGCGGCGCGAACGTTTGTGGGCACGCCTTGCTACCTGGCGCCAGAGGTGAGAGCGTGGGTGCGTTTGCACATACGTGGTATTGTAGTGGATATGTCTTTGATACTTTAGAAGTATACTGAAGCATATGTTTAGGCACATGTACACATCAGTGTGCGTAGTGGAGGTATATTCTATGGGTACTACTTTGCGGTTATGCTTCTACTGCTAGCGGTGCGCACGTGCGTGGGCGCGCCTTGCCACCTGGCGCCACAGAGGTGACAGCGGGTGCCAGCATCTACACACACATGTGCACTTGCCTCATGCACTTGTGACGGACTGTACTACAGTAAAAGAAAATATGTACTTTGTGGAGTATATGGTAGCATACGCTGTAGCATACGCTGTGCGTGTAGCATTCATGTAATTGGCCATGCTGGGCATGCACATTGGCACGCTGGTCGCGCGCGCGGTCGCAGCCCACAGACATCATCGACCTTATCTAAGGCACCGGTAACTCAGCACGGCGCTTTGCATCGCAGCGCCACAACTCTCATGTCAGTGCGCGGTGAAAGGTCATGCCCCACCGCACATACCGTAATAAATGTACACTCACATCACTCAGAGGCTTCACACGCAGTGCGCACCTGCTCAGCAGCCGCTCACCAAACACGCACCCACACAAACATGCACAGATAGCCTTGCAGCAGACTCGGTGCAGGTTTGCAGAGGCTCCACAGGCTTCAACCCAACCGCCCTCAAGCCAACCGACTCTCTGTGCCTGGCTCCCAGTAATGGACCCCCCCCCCCCAAAAAAAAAGTCCTGGCCTCCAACAGCAGACACGGTTGGCCCCGGGTAACTAGCATTAGTAGACGTACATGCACAAGACGGCACCTGTTATGTGTGCTGCAGTAGTACCGCTAATATATTATTGAGAAGGATGAATATTACTTGACGTGCAAGTACTTCAAAGTACACACGTAATGAGTTTTAATGCGCCTTGTGAGGCCGACTGCTGAGCACACGCAGGTGCAGCTGCGCCGGCGCGGGCAGGGCGGCACCTATGGCATTGTAACGTGCTAGCTATTTGCACTGCTTTATTATTGGAATATGTGTACACTGTACACATACCATATGGTATACTTATGCGAAGTATACTTCAGAAGTACATAATGAATGCGCATTGTGCGGCCGCCTGCTGAGCACACGCAGGTGGAGCTGCGGGGGCGTGGGCAGGGCGGCACCTACGGCACTGCCGTGGACTGCTGGAGCACGGGGGCGGTTCTGTACGTGATGCTCGCGGCGCGCTTTCCGGAGTTTGAGGCGGGGCCGCAGGGGCACCTCGCGGTCGCCATGGCGGGTCCGGTGAGTGGTGGTATCTGGGCCGCAGATCACTGTACAAAAAAATACTAGACTAGAATACTTATCATGAATGCAAGAGTATGACTTGGTTATAGCATGTGATTTGTATACGTACACATGCTTGTACATGCTTGGAGTTGGCGGTGGGCCGCACGGGCACCTTGCAATTGCCATAGCAGGTCCGGTGAGTGGTGGCAAATTTGGACCCACCTGTCAGTGAACACACTATTAGTTAACGTGTGTGCTCTTACAGTATGCCATGTGATATGAACCGGCACGTAGTATGAGTATATTTGTGCATGAAAAGTTTCGAGGTTGAGGCGGGGCCCCATGGGGCACCTCGCCGTTGGCATGGCGGCCCGGTGGGTGTTGGTTGACGGGCGCTCCTCTGGGTAGATCATCAGAGCACATGATATCACTTTGAAGAAGTATCAGTTGTAGGTATCATGTGATACAAGTAGTGATGGGTCACGGCGTATAACGTATTTTATACGTTATACAAAATACGGGGTATTTCTGCGCCCAAAAACGCGATTTACGGCTTATTTGCCGTATAAATACGTTCATCTGTATACGTGATAGAGTACGGCGTATTTACATACTACAAAGTACCATTCGGCCCATATGTTTTTTCGCATGTTTTTAAGCGGTGTAACAAACAGCATAAGACATGTGCGTTTGGCCTGCGGATAATTCATGTCGTACACCAACACTAGGCCTGTGCCGTGTCAAAATCCCAGCTCCCAACTCCTCGATGGGCCCGAGATACAGTAATTTTTGTGGTTGCTTCCGAACCAGCCCACACGAGGTTTCGGCACCCCCACGCTGAGCAGCAGCAGCCGGCAGCGCTCCGTGGGGGCGACCAGAGATGAGGCACATGGCCGCACACACGGCCGTAGCGGGCTCACCAGCGTAGGACAGGATTAACCTGCTGGTAGGCAAGCTCTGGCTCGCAGCACGGGTGCTCCAGTGCCCGGGCACGGCCTGCAGCCCCGCCCTTCACCACCGCTGCCCCTGATGTGACCGTTCGCCATGGGGGTACAAGCAGCCAGTGGCGGGGAGCTAGCACCACCGCGGAGGCGTCGCCGCCTCCCCCAACCCACACACACACACCGCCAGACAGCAGCAATCCCCTGATGGCGCTTGTGGGGCTGCCGGTTCCCTCTACACCACGTGTGGGGTGGCACCATGCTGCTACCCTGATTGTGGCTGCCAGCAGCAAGCCCCGGCAACAGCGCCAGGCTGCTGCCGACACATGCCAGTTGGCGGATGGCCGCCTTCGGTGCTGGCAGGAACCTCCGCCAACCAACCGCTCCCCAACGCACACGCCGCCACAGTGTGTGCGTCGTGTGTGGTCGCCCCTGCCGTTGTGGTGTGTGCGGAGTGCATTTTTGAGGTTCCCGCCAAAGTTCAAAAAACACCAATATCACAGCCGCCGAAAACGGAAGCTCGGGTGAGATCGGCTGTAACTTCGGTTGTAGTTGAAGTTCCGAAGTTTGAAGTTATGTACGGGTGCATCTTGAAGTTGGCTATCACATATATTTACGGCTGGTACAGGCAAAATTATTTGCAGAAGTTTCTTAAGTGCCTTCCAGATGCGAAAAAACATATGGGCCTGATGGTACTGTAGAAGCAGAAGTTAATAGAGTAGCGGGTACTTCACAAGCACAGTATCAGCTGTACATGCGCGTAGATGTACAGTACTATGCTTCGGAAGTATGTGTACTGTATGATCGCACTGCAGTAGTCTGACAGCAGCTGCGCAGGGGGGGGGGGGCGTCTTTGTGTGACAGCGTTTCCGCCGGCAGGTCGAACTTATGCCTGGCAGCGTAGAAGCTGCAACAGCGGCTGAAGGGCGGGGCCCAGACAGCCGCTGCGATGCGTTTGATTGGTTTTTGGATATATACATATATATACATGTACTGTACATGTACTTCGCGTAGATTACACATACTGTACTGTATTTGTTGGTAATGTATACATCACGTGTGTGAAGGTACACGCGTGTGCGCACTTAAAATTTACTTAATTTCTGAAATACCAATTACTGGTTTGTTGTGTGTTTGTAGGCGAACCCGAGAAAGCGCGGGGGTCGGGCAGGTAGTGGAAGGTCAAATATACAGAAAAACACATGCGCGGTACGGCCACACGATCACCGCTTCTCGTGGGTCCGGCACACTAGCTTGCCACTGACCCCCATTAGGGAAGCAATTACGGCCCAATACGCGGTGGTGTTGTACCGCCGACACAAGCCGCGACGTGCACTGGGGCTGTGTGCGCCAGCAGCAGCAAAGGCAAAGCGCTCTGGCAAGAGGGCTGTGTGTTATTTGTGCGACACGCACAACCACCCTTCCGCCTCTCTCTCGTGTGTGTTCCCTGTGTGTGGTTTTCCGTGTGTACCGTCGAGAGTTGAAAAGAACACCATCATTCCGTTTGCGGGTAACCGTTGCGAGTTGGGTTGGGTTCAAACAAAAACAAGTCGCACGCGCGGTGTGTGTATCACACACCTGCGCTGCCACTATGCTGCCGCTAGCCGCCGGTGCCGCGCTGGCGCAGGCAGGCGGTCAGCCACATTGGGTGCGTTCGCAAACGGAGCTTTGAAAAGGTCAGTGCTTGTGTGCTTTTCAAATTCACTTTTCACCTTGCGCCGCCTGCGACGGCAGAAGTCGCACGTGATCCGCGTGTATGGGGTGGCGCCACCTTCAGCACCACCATCGCCAGGCCTCGCCTCGCCACCAGAATTGCACGCCATTGCTGCGACTGCGGCCGCCGTCCCCGCTGCTGCTCCTCCTGCTGCTGTTGCTGCGCCAGCCGTCGCACCCGCCATTGCCACCACGCCTGCCGGGCCTTCTGCTGGTGCGGCTCTCGCCGTCACCGCGCAGACCCGCATCCCGCCACACCTCACAGCCTCTGCTTGATTGCTGCTGGTGCTAACGCTGTTGCCTGCCGCTGCTGTGGTGACGACGCACTAGTATTTTGCGCTTGTGCCTGTTCAACACACGCACTCATGGCACGTGCTGCTGCTGCTGCTGCCGCCGTGTGGCTGCTGCTGCTGCTGCTGCTGCTGCTGCTGCAGCGCCTCCATCGCAAGGTGCCATCCTACACTGCGGCCACACCGCTGGGATGGTGATGCTGCTGGCTGGTGTGTGCTGACGATCTCGTTCAGTGCTCCCCCCCGCATTGGGGCCCGCAAGCTTGTTGCGAGGCGGCAAATTGCAGGCAGTTGCGCCTCGAGTTGGGTTACGCCCGAACATTGCGCCTCTGTTGCCGTGCGCACACACGCGCGGCGGCAGAAATCGCTTTAAATCGAACAGGACACGCATGTACGTGCACGCATGTACTCTTAATTAAAATTCGCGTAGGGCGCGGAAAGCCCTTTGCACGCGGTGCGCGTGACCAGAAAAAGGGATCAGACAGGTGTGGCGAAAGAGCTGGCAATGCTCAGTATTGCGTACACTAAG
>JAULBY010032628.1:0-15291 GCA_032358315.1 Ophiocytium majus
TGTTTTTTGAGTGTTTTGGGAGGTACTGCGGAGTTAACAGTCCGTCGCTCTACCAACTGAGCTATCAGGGATTAGCATAGGCTAGCCCTCTATTGTAATGCTCTTTTTGCGCCTTTGCAACAAAGCCAATTTCTTCATGGCAATCCTAATGTAGCCTCAATGATTGCTTTAAAAAAATCAAATATCTTTTTTCAATTTAAGCCCATCAAGTAAGTCGAAAGTCATAGAAATACTTAACAAGTATTTGACATCATCATATCGAACAGATGGCGTGCCGTATTCATCTAATGTATACGGTATTTTCTTCTCGTCTAAATACTCAATCTGCAAAAAGCTTGTCGCTCTATGGGTGAGAATGCGAAGTTCATCAGAGGTAAGAAACTTTATCTCAGGCATGGAGGACAATGAGGAATAGTTTTTGGTATCAATGACCTAAAAAATTACAGCACTTCAGTTAAGTATATTGTAATAAATTCGAATTAAAACATCATCCCAAAAATAATTTAAAAAAATTGGGATATAAAAATCAAATTGGTTACTAACCCCATGGGTCAATTTTGGCCTTGCCTTATGGCATTAATAATAGGGGTGAAAAATGAAAGAACCAACAAAAAAACCAATTAGAGCAGTTGAATACATCAGGATGTCCACTGATTTACAGCGCTATTCTAAATTCAATCAACAACAAAGAATTGCAGAATACGCATTGCTTCATGGAATTTCTATTATCAGAACTTATAAAGATGAAGGGAAAAGTGGCTTAAAAATTAAAACCAGAGAGGCGCTGCAAACACTATTAGATGTTGTCACCAGCGGTAGAGCCGATTTTGAGTTGATTCTTGTCTTTGACATATCGCGCTGGGGAAGGTTTCAGGATTCAGACGAAAGTGCCTACTATGAGTTCATATGTAGGGCAGCTGGTGTCCAGGTTATTTATTGCGCTGAACGATTTGAAAATGATGGTTCGCCAGTATCGAACATCATGAAGGGCTTAAAGCGAATAATGGCTGCTGAGTATAGTAGGGAGCTATCAGAAAAGGTATTTAGAGGTAAGCATAGATTGGCTACACTAGGTTTTCATGTGGGGTCGCCAAGTGCTTACGGGCTGCGCAGAGTAATGGTTGATGCCCACGGAAAAGTACGATCTGAAATGCAATATGGCGAAAGGAAGGCATTTCAGAGCGATAAAGTAATCCTAATGCCAAGTACTAAAGAAGAAATTCAAGTTGTGCGACAAGTCTTTAAATGGTTTGTTGAAGATAAGCTTTTTTATAAGAATATAGCTGATCGATTAACTGCTATGGGAGTTGCGGCACCACCACCAAATTTTCAGTGGACAAAAATAATAATTAAAACCATGATTTCCAATGTGAATTATTGTGGGACTACTCTTTTTAATAAAACTTCTGCAAAATTATCAAACCCTAAAATAAATAATCCTAAAAATGAATGGGTAGTAAAAGAAAATGCACTACCTGCAATCATTGATAAAAAATTATTTTCTGCGGCACAACTTCGCATTAAGAATAATCCAAAGCTGAATGAGAAAGCAGAAATGATAAAAACGCTAGCGGATATTTATGCAATACATGGTCGAATTAGTGCAACACTGATAAAGACTATTCCTAACGCGCCTTCTCATGAAACACTTAGAAAATACTTTGGTACGGTGAACAATGCATATAACGCAGCAGGCTTTAATCCATTTCTAGAAAAAAATTTAATAGAAAGAAAAAAAAGAATTACTGCAAAAATTATGAATGAATATATAACTAGGTTGGTTCGAGATTTGCGCGATTTTGAATTGAGTGTAAGGAGGTATTACAAATCATCTATATTTGTTGGACGTCATCTTCAAATAGCTGTTATTCCAACACTCTCTACCAGATTGCATCCAAAAGAGAGAGTTCACATACATCATCAAGTTCAAGCTTGTTTGGTAATAAATATTTACAGCAGGGATCCAGAAGGCGAGTTTTATTATGTTCACCAAGAAAATATGGTGCCACAAAGTTTCTATCTAAACGATAACAAGGGAATTTTTGATGCTGACAGGTGGCGCTGTTCTTGGGATGAGTTACCAGAATTAATTTCAAGCACTTCAGCTAAATGGTGGAAAACCTTATCTAACAACGAATATCAATTTGCGTTTGAGGCTATTCAGGAAATAGTGCGTCAAAAGAATTGATGTTTTGAGGGCCTGTAGATAAAAAACATATTATTTTTACAGGCTCAATACTGAGTACCAATAATAATTTAATATTTCAATTCACAACCGATATAGATCCTTTTCGAGCAACCCAGTAAGTTGTGCCTTCTTTTCCATACTCTTCGGAATGCGGCGTATTCGCTAATATGTTGAAGGTATCGCCGGTAGTTAATTTTCTTGGCTCAGAGCCTTTGATATCTAGTGTCATTTCTCCTTGAATAATAATGGCATTCGCGTCAAATGGGTGTGTACGTTCTTCTATTTTTGTATTTGGTGCCCAACTACGTTCTGTGACATGGTCATATCCAGCGGAAAGCATTAAGTTCCTAAATTGTTCTAAAGAAATTTTTATTGAATCCATAAGTGTCTCCGTGAAAGGGTTTGGAACTACTGCCTGTATTGGATCATTTAGCCATTTATGACGCCAACCATAAATTTAAGAATTGAATAGCCTTGCTTCTGAAAAATATAGCGGTAATTGGATTTTTATCAATAATTACTTTATATCAAAGTTTCACGGCATATTGCCACTAATAATGAATTTTTTTAATTTGTTTGTTTCAAACTTGGACTAAAAACTTAGTCAAATTAATTTTAGGAATAACAAAACACGACAATAAGTCCGATTCTCGTTTTATTGGACTGGTGTAGTTTTCTTCTGCGTACAAAATTTTGCCTGAGGGGAAAATCTTATTGATAGTTATAACTCCGACAGTCAATCACTAGTAATCTTTGATTTTAAGTTTGCAAGCAGAGTGGATTGTTGGGGGAAATCCAGCGTCGGAAGATTTCATTAAACGTGGCAAGACCAAGAAAAAAGTTGCATAACGCAACTTTTTCAGCGACCTTCGGACAAACTGTGCAATAACTGTGTAATTGCTATTATGGCAACTAATAAAATATAAGTCATTGATTATAATGACTTATATTTTACTTTTTTTGGTGTTTTGGGAGGTGATGCGGAGTTAACAGTCCGTCGCTCTACCAACTGAGCTATCAGGGAATAGCAAAAATGCTAGCCCTACATTCTAATGTGAATTTTACGTCCTTGCAACCTAAGTAATCCCTTTTTGATATTGCCTCATGCGGATTTGTAGATTTCAATGGCAAAGTCTTAAGACATTGCGCTAGTTTTTTAATTTAGACAGATGTGTGTTTCAAACTAACTTGCACTATCAACCCTGTTGAATTCATCAACGAGGGTTTTTACATCAGCAAAAAGATTAACTTTATCTAAGTTTTTATGTCCCTCTTTTTCCTATCTAGAAGAATAAGCTAGCAAGAAAACATAATTCAAATAAAAGCAAAATATCTTGTCCTCAAAAATAAGGACATACAACAGACCTATTCCAAAACACAATTCTCAGAGGGTCACTATTAGTACTAAAAAAACTCTGGGAGATATTCATGAACAACCAAAGACTATCAAAGATAGCCACTGCTATATTTTGGACTGCGCTATCAATTGAAGTAAATGCACAATCATCATCTATTGATATCGACAATTTAACTGCAACAAAAGCGGCATCTGCTATATGTTCAGGTAATCTAACTAGCGAAGCTATGGTTTCTGCTGCGTTAAATCGTGCAAAAGCACTACCAGAACTCAATGCATTTATCACGCTCGATGAGATTGGCTCAACTACGGCAGCAAAAAAAAATGACACAGCAAGAAAAAATGGTAAAGGTTGTAAGCCATTGGATGGTGTATCGATTGTAGTAAAAGATAACATCGAAGTTGCAGGTCTACCTAATACAGCTGGGACCAAGGCACTAGCGAACTATGTGCCTAAAAAAGATGCTCCCGTTGTTGCAAAACTTCGTGCCGCAGGCGCCATAGTTATTGGTAAAACGAATATGCACGAATTAGCTTTCGGCGTTTCAGGTTTTAATGCAAATTTCAACTCTAGTTCTGCGCCTGGAGTAAGAAATGCCTACGATAGTTCAAAAATTTCTGGCGGATCCTCCTCAGGTTCTGCAGCAGCTATTGCGGCACGAATTGTCCCTGCTGGGCTTGGGACTGATACGGGTGGGTCTGTGCGTGTGCCGTGTGCACTGAATGGCTGTGCATCACTGAGACCTACAATCGGCCGTTATTCTCAAGTAGGTATTGCACCTATATCTCACACACGTGACACAGCTGGTCCAATGGCTACTAGCATGGCTGATATCGAGTTACTCGATAGAGTGATTTCTGGAGATTCGATAACGCGTGCTGCCAACCTAAAAAAACTTCGTATTGGTATCTACGCGCCTACGCTTGCCAACTTAGATTCTGATACTAAAGCTGCATTTGAAACAGCCATACAAAAAATGAGAGACGCAGGAGTGACGATCATTGATGTAGAAATTTCAGGCTTGAATGAACTGAATGCTCAAATAGGTTTTCCAGTCGCACTGTATGAAGCATATGACGATATGGTGGCATACCTTAAGTTGACTCGTTCAGGTATTACCATTAATGATATTGCTAAAGAAATTACTAGTCCTGATGTAAAAGGTACTTATGATGGTCTAGTAATTCCTCGTAAGCTTCCTGGACCAAATAATACGCTTGTGGATGCAAAGCCTGCATATGATGCAGCCATTAAAACTAGTCGTCCTGCTCTTATAAAGTTATATAAAAATACTTTTGCTAAAAATAAACTTGATGCAATAGTTTTTCCTACAGTACCCAAAGTCGCTATGGACGCAATTCCAGATTCGAGTAGTCTTGGTAATTTCCTGACGTATATCCAAAACACAGATCCGGGAAGTAATGCAGGAATCCCAGGTTTGCAACTTCCTATTGCAATCGGTAGTTCAAGTAAATTACCAGTAGGTATTGAGCTAGATGGACCATCAGGAAGCGACCGCAAATTGATCGCTATTGGTCTAGCACTTGAGAGCCTATTAGGTAGATTACCTCCACCGAATAATAAATAATTTTTATTACTTATTTCGCAGAGCAGCGGCTATGCCGCTGCGTCTGCTTACGTCTAGTTTTTCAAAAATGCGTTTTAAGTATGTCCTTACAGAAGAAATTTCAATTGCTAGGCGCTTTGAAATTTCTTTGTCAGTTAATCCTTCGCCAATTAGCTGTGCGACAGCTCTTTCCCTTGATGATAATAATGATGATGACAATGAATCTTCATTACTTGATAAGCTTGGATCAGAGCGTTGTAGAAGTGCCTTGGTAAATGCTGGCTCTATCAAATTTAAGAGTTCAAGAGTGTGAACATCAAAGTTTGATTTACCTTGGCGACGCCATATTCGCAAATCGCCGATATTTCGACCTTGTGAATAGCTATAAACGTTGACTCCCCAATGAAGTCCATCGCGCGCTAGAAAATCATTGAAAAACTCTGTTTGCATGAGTTCACGTTGTGGCATCACCTGTGTAACTAAAGTAGGAACTTTACGTTGCTGAAGATGGAATGTTATTGGATCGTGAAATTGATAATAGGCTTCGTAAGTTCCTAGTACAGAAGGATTCATATTAATTGATACACCTTCAGTAAACTTATTTGCTGAATCATCCCAAACATAAGACGCAAAAAAATCTGCTTGCAGGATCTCCATCAGACAATAGCCTAGCTGTTCACGTACGTCAGCAGCAGATAATCCTTCGGCCAAAAGACCGAAAGTCTTTGAGAGAAGTCTTGTTTCGCGAGGACTTAAGTACATTAAAAGCACTCTACGGTGACTAAGAAATATTTGCAATATTTTTTAATTCGATGACTTTTTTATCTTTTCAAAATAATAAATTTTAAATTAAATAAGTTATTTAAATAAAACCATTATCTTTTATGTATGTATTAATGCTTATCTTAGTTGAGCTGGTGCGTTCAGATTTGAATTGATGGAGGTCAATTTATGAAGAGAGACAAGATGTCCCATTTTTGAATACTGAATTAAAAACGTTTTTGTTTTTGGAAGTAGATGCGGGGCGTGGGGGAGTTTGTTTAGTCTGAAGAAATTTTGGACATTATGTCCGATATTGCCAAATTGACAACATACTGCTAAAACTGTGCAATAACTGTGTAATTGCCAAATTAGCAAAAAGGCCAAAATAACTCATTGATTATTTTGACCTTTTTATTTTTCACCTACAGCAAAATTGGACATCTGCGGAGTTAACAGTCCGTCGCTCTACCAACTGAGCTATCAGGGAATAGCAAAAATGCTAGCCCTATATTGTAATGTTATTCCTTAGCCTATGCAACATTCAAAACTTCTAATGTTCGAATAGTGGGCAAAAACAAGATTTTCGATCAATTTCAATTTTGTCTGTGATATTGCATTGTGAAGCCAATTTGATAATTAATTGAAATCAATGCTTCAAGGACTTGATCCACTATCTTGTATTTTGTGCTATTGAAAGTTTATGTAATTTTGCTGTCGAAATATCAGCTACTTCAGCAGCTTGTCCCATCATTAAATGATCTTTCTCATGCTGTTCTGCTATGTAAGATAAGTAGCGCATGCATGACACTCGCAAGAATGAAGAAAGATTATCAACATGTCCTTGACGAGCAATGATTTCATCATAGAGTTTGCATATCAGCTGATTGGTGGTGAGCTGATCTTTTGAGGCTATTCTGGCTAAGATGTCCCAACACAAATTTTCTAATCTGATACTAGTAACTACACCATGAATACGCATGGAGCGAGTACGCTGCTCGTAGTGGATGGGATCGGCGCTGACGTAGATATCACACATGCTGCCTCCTATGGTCTAGACGTTTTTGTAAACTTATACTATTTTTTGTAATTTAATTTACTGATTGAAGATAATCAATAATGATTTTCCTGATTTCTTCATTTCCCTGCTTGTACATCATGTAAGTACCTGGAGCCACATCTTGAGGATCTTCAAGCCAGCTTTGCATGAGCTCTGTTGTCCATTTTTTCCCCGCCAAAGCTTTTTTAAATTCACTTGAATAAGCGAAGCCCTTTAAAGTACCTGCATCTCTGCCTATGATGCCGCGCAGGTTAGGGCCTGCGCCAGGGGGAGCATCTGCTACAACAGCATGGCAAGCTGCACATTGTTGCTTGAATGTTTTTTCACCTATTGATTGAGCTATGGCAGAGTTGGCTGTAACCCCAACGAGTAGGGTTACAGCAACCAAGCATGGCTGTTTCCATGCATTTTTCATATTAAATTGACTTATTGTTAAGACCATTAGCGATGTACTCAGCTTGACGAATTGCTAATGCAACAATTGTCAAAGTTGGGTTCTCCGCTGCACCTGAAGTGAATTGACTACCGTCAGAGACAAATAGATTTTTCACATCGTGTGCTTGTCCCCATTTGTTGACAACACCATCACTTGCTTTCGCACTCATACGGTTGGTCCCCAGATTATGGGTTGATGGATATGGTGGGGTGTAAATTACACGCTTAGCACCAATGGATTCATATAAGGCTTTACCTTGTTTGAATCCGTGGTTACGCATCGCGACATCGTTTTCATGATCACTAAATTCGACGTTAGGGATAGGTAGACCAAATTGGTCTTTTTCTGTCGCATGCAATGTAATTCTATTTTTCTCCTGTGGCATATCTTCACCAACTAACCACATACCAGCCATATTGTCGTAAGCATCCATCGCATCAGAGAAGTCACGTCCCCATGTGCCTGGATCTAAGAAAGCTGCCATGAATGGCACACCTAATGAGAGAGTTTCCATTTCATAGCCGCCAACAAATCCTCGCTTTGGATCATGACGTGATTCATCTTGCACGATACCTGCCATTGTGGTTCCGCGGAACATATGAACCGGATTCTCAAAAGTTGCATAGACTGATCCAGTCATATGACGCATGTAGTTTTTACCTACTTGACCAGATGAATTAGCAAGACCATTAGGGAATAAAGTCGATGCAGAGTTGAGTAAGAGGCGCGGAGACTCAATAGAGTTACCTGCGACGCAGACTACTTTCGCTTTTTGGAAATGACGATTACCTTTTGAATCACCATATAAAACGCCAGTGACTTTGCCAGACGCATCATGTTCAATTTTGAGTGCTTGTGCATCGCTACGAACTTCTAAGTGGCCAGTTTTCTCACCCTTAGGAATTTCTGTATAAAGCGTTGACCACTTTGCACCAGATTTACAACCTTGAAAGCAGAAGCCAATTTGTTGACATGAACCACGTCCATCACGAGGCTGAGAGTTGATAGACATATTCCCAGTATGGAAGCGCTTGTAGCCCATTTTTTTTGCGCCTGCAGCAAGTACTTTATAGTTGTTATTACCTGGAAGACGAGGAATGCCGTTGGTGCCGGTTGTACCCATTTTGTCTTCTGCTCGTGCATAGTAGGGTGCTAAATCTTTTAATGTTATTGGCCAATCAATTAGGTTTGCACCTTTCACTTCACCGTAGTTAGTGCGCGCTTTGAATTCATGTTCTTGGAAACGCAATGATGCGCCAGCCCAGTGGACTGTTGATCCACCCACTGCTTTAACAATCCATGCAGGTAGATTAGGGAAATCTTTAGATACGCGCCAAGTGCCTGATGTAGTCCGTTTATCTAGCCAAGAGATCTTACTAAACATTGGCCACTCATCATTTTCAAAATCATTAATTTCGTGACGTTTACCTGCTTCGAGAATGACAACATCAATTCCTTTTTGAGCGAGCTCATTACCTAGTGTTCCACCGCCTGCGCCTGAGCCTACGATTACAACTACCTCATCATTTAGATCAAATTTCTTTTTAGCCATTTCTGTCTCCTAATTTTTCTTTTGTATTTTGTTTGACGTTCGTTATTAGATTTTTTCCATCCAGTTTTGATCGTCAAAGCCTCGATGTAGGTAGCCGCCTTTATCCGCTGATGGGCCTTGATAGCCTAGCTTTGCCCAAACTGCAGGTTGGTTATAAAGACTAACAACGAGATCGCCGCGCAATTTGCCAAAAAATGGTGTCTTGACCATGGTGTTGAGAACTTCGAGTCGTTCTTTTTCTGTGCCGACTTCGGCATAAGATTTACCAAATTTTTTAGAGGCAGTTTGATTAGCTTCAGTAACACCGTCTTGGAGCATTTTCTTTAAACCCGCATCAGCTTTTGCTTGGTCTGCATAGACACCGACTGCATTTGCGTAGAGCTCATCTTCAAATCGATCGTGCGGAAAAATATCACGCGCAATTTTTGTAAGTGTTTTAAATACATCTGAACCAAGTACTTCTTCTGCTAGTGCCGCGTTAGGCATAAAAAGCATAGGTATAGTCCCGCTTGCTGAAGCGACAGTACCTGCAGATGCGATTTTAAAAAATTGTCGACGCTTAGGTTGTTGTGGGCTAGTCATTCTTATCTCCTTAGTTTTTATTTTTTAATGCGATACATCTACTGCTTCTGCTTTTGCTACTTCCTTTAATACTTATCGATAGTGCCCACCTTCTTGAAGCACTTCGATTTTGTATCCATCAGGATCTTGTACAAAAAAGAAACGAGCAAGTAGCTCGCCATTTTTATTGAATTCTTTAATAGGGGCAGGGCTATAGCCTAAGTCAGTGAGTTTATTGTGCATTTGGTCGAGATTCTCAACTGCAAAAGCATAGTGACCATATCCATCACCATGTGTATAGGGCTCAGTTCTATCTTTGTTGTGAGTTAGTTCAATTTCAAAATCATTTTTTGGATTCTTGATATAGACGAGTGAAAAATCATCGAAGTCAAGTCTGTGTGTGATGGCAAAACCAAATCCTTCTGCATAAAATTGCAGGGATTTTTCTGGATTCAATACCCGAATCATGGTGTGGATAATTTTTGGCATAAAAAAATAGATTTAAATTTTTGGCCATTATTAATCGCTGAATTGGAGATTAGGTAGTAATGCACTACTACGTTAAATATTTTCAATTATTTTTATGGAATTTAATTTTGCATCGCAATATAAATTCCTTTTGAATTAGGCAAGTATTTAAGTAATATGAATACGAAACATCAGACAAGATGTCTGACATTGTTTTTGATAGGGCGAAGTGAAAGAGGGGGCAGGACTCAATGTCTATGAATCGTATTCTTCCACTATAAATTATTCGAATGAAAATAATGAGATCTGCAATCTCAAATCTCTACATTGCGATCAATTCACTTAAGCAGATAAATCTATTTTAATTCCACTAGTACTAAGCGTATTTTGCGTTTTAGCTTGCGTGCTCGTCTTGTCTTTTGATGGTGATGGCTGTGTATTGGGTAGGTGGTTATGCGTTTCTACCAACAGCCCTAATTTTTGAGCGCTATAAAGATCGCTGTTTTGTAAAGCGGTATAGATTTTACTGAGGTAAGGGTCGTCCACGATGGAATTGTCGACATTGAGAAGTGCCACATATGCTTGTCTAGCATTCGCTAACTCGCCTGCTTTTAAGCATTGCAGTAGAAAGTCTAGTTTAAGTTTTCTGCGTTTTTGTTTATCACCTTGCGATGAGGGTTGCCCGCCCCAATTTCTTGCGTTGCTATCGATTCTAAATGGATGAGAATTGTCCATGATATTGACTCCTAAAATAGTTGCTGCTTGGTTCACCTCTTTATTCAAAAAAATTACAAAAACAATGATGTCTTACTAAGGGACTGCCTGTTTATTTGTCGACACTGATCTTTATAAAAATAATATGCATAAATAATGCCAGCGACGCTTTTTTGACAAGTCATTTAGATTGGTGGAGTGTTTGTATGCATGAGGATGTTTGCTTTTTTAATAATAATTTCAACAAGCATTGCATTACAAAGGAAAAAATTTTAATAAAATATTAACGACTTACTAAATCATCTGCTGTTATGCAGCATTTTTTTTCAATGGCCTGTTGACATGCCTTATTAGAATTGAGTAAATTTATATTGTCGCATCGCACAATTACTTTGATTTTTTTAAGGAGAGCATCATGGTCGCTGCATCAAACTATCTTTCAAACGCCACAAAACAACAAACCCAAGCACATATTGATGGGATGTCTTCTCTGTTGGAGCATGCGCTGCATAGTGTTGGTGAAGTTACTGAGTTAGGTCTTACCGCAGCTAAAGAATCGCTGAATGACTCCTTTGCAAAGTTCAATGAAGTGATTGATTCTAAAGATCCTGCAAAGGTCTTTGAAGCATTTACCTTGGAAGTGCAACCAACTACTGAAAAAGTCTCTGCTTATGCTAAGCACTTTGTTGAGATTGGTACGAATGCACAAAATGAAGTTGTTAAATTAATCCAAGAGCGCTTGGATGAGACCGTAGGTCATGTCAATACCTTGATTGATGATTTAGCTAAAGCAGCACCTGCAGGTTCTGAGCCATTTGCTGAAATGGTTAAGTTACAAGCTGCAAATTTTCATAAAGCTTATGAACAGTTTTCAAGTGCAAGCCATGACATGCTAGGTAGCTATCAGTCGCAATTGCATAACTTTACATCGCATTTTTCGAATGTTGCTCCTGCAAAGCCTGCTAAGGTAAAGAAGCTTGCAATAGCCAAGAGTAAGTAATTTATCTCTATGACTTAATAAGTCTTTTTTTTGATGTTAAGAAAAAGCCCGTCTCTGATGACGGGCTTTTTTGTTCAGACTACTCATTACTTACTTATTTCTTTTTTATTGAAGCTTAATTTTTTAAGCTATCTAGAAATTCAATCAACTGACTACGTTGCGATGCATCCGCAATTCCAGCAAACATCATCGCTGTACGTGGAATTAATTTCTGCGGTTGCGTGATGAATTTATCAATCATTTCAAAATTCCATATGTCATTTCCTCGCTCAGCCATCGCTTCTGAATAATTAAATCCTTTTGCAGAACCGATATTTCTTCCCACTACATCAAAAAGATTAGGTCCAGTAGAGTGGCTTGCTCCTTGTATGGAGGTATGACACATAGCACATTTAGTTTGAAATAATTGTTTACCTTTGCTGAGGCTATCCTCTGCAAAGCATGGTATTGAAAAAAAGATGGTCGCTGATAGTGTCAGCGACCATGCTAAGTCAAAAACTTTTGACATCGATAGATTCAATTTTTATTGATGGACGCTTATGCAGTCTTACCTACACACTCATTCCATATACCTTGAACGATATCGCCTGCAGATTGAATATCTTTGATTGATCCAACGCCCAATCCTGCATACATGGCCATGTCTTCAACTTTACCTTGTGTCACAACAAAAGCAGGGAAGAGGTTATAGCGTTCGAATTTCATATCGCCAATCGTACCAACTACATCACCTTCACCAGGACGCAAACCTGCTCCTTGTGAACCTGCAGCTTCCCAACGCTCTAATGTTGGATTGCGAAGTACGCGGTGCATCGCACCTGGCCAACCACCATCAAAGCAAACTGTGAGTGCAGTATCTGAAGGACGTGAGTTGATCATCCGTTTTTTGTATTCTGGATGGCTAGGATATTCTTTACTAGCAGCAAAGCGAGTACCAAAGACACCGCCTGATGCACCCATGCCGATGACATCACGCAGATCTTTACCATTCGAGAGGCCACCTGCTACTAGGGTTGGTGTCTTACCTGTGATTTCAAGAATACGCGGTAAGTGATCACGCCAACTGCCTTGCGCTTGTATATGTCCACCCGCTTCTTGACCTTGTACGCTGATGTAGTCCGCTCCCGCTTCAAGCGCTTGCTTGGCTCCATCAACCGTACTAATTTGCATACCAAACTTTGCGCCAGCAGCACGTATCATCGCTATTTGTTTTTTACTTGGCGTACCAAATGAAAACTGGATAACAGGTGCGCCTGCATCTAAAGCAGCGGGTAAGGTGTTAGCGCCGAAAGATAAAACATAACCGATTGCAAATGGCGCCTTTGTCAGTGACTTTGTTGCTTTGACATAGTCTCTTACTTCTTGTTCTGGTGACCATGACATACCTATGCCACCCATACCCCCAGCATTAGAAACCGCAGCTGCAAGATCGGGGGTCGAGCCGCCAATCACTGCTTGCACGATGGGGTACTTGATGCCCATTTTAGTGACGAAGGCTTCCGGCTTTCCAGAAAGCTTGTAACTGCCATTTTTTGATTCAGCTAATACTTCTTCACCCAACAATAGTGATGCTGAGGCGAGCAGGCCTCCAATTGAAAATGCGCGTCTCGATTTATCCATCGTTGTCTCCAATGTATTGTTATTTGATTGAGAATGATCGGGTGACCATTCAGCCATGTTTGGCATGGTCTCAATCTAGCTTGCAAACAAGACAGATGCTTGGATTCTACTGAACTCTAGAAATGGATTAGAGTGAATAAGGTGGGTAAGTGCGGAGAATTTCTATTCGAGGAACGACTTATTTAGTTGGCGCTTTCGATAGTCAGAAGGGGTTTCACCTATTGCCTGTTTAAATCGGCGGTTGAAGTAAGAGATATCTCGAAATCCAATAGCGAGTGCTAGCTCAGTAATAGTTATTTTTGAAAATTCTGGATTAATCAGCAATTGGCAGGCTCTTGCGATACGTAATTGGCATACATACTCTGAGACAGTTTGGTCAGTGGATGAAAATAATTTATGGACATAGCGTGTTGAAACACCAAATGCCAATGCTAGTTTTTCAGCGCTAAGCTGTTCATCTTCCAGATGACGTTGAATGTAATTACACATCAGTGCTAGACGTGCAGGTAGCGCAGGTTCTACTTCTTGCTCATGATCGAGAGGATCGCTCAAACAACTTAGTAATTCAACCATATGCCTCGTAACAATAGTTAAAGGCACGGTAGTACGATTTTCTGTATGAAGTGCTAGCGATGCATAACTTAGCAGCGTTTGCGCTATCTCGCGACTGTTACCTGCACGAGAGAGTTTTGCGCCGCCCCGTTCAAGCAAACCATTTGGGACTAATGATTTAGGTAAAGCGAGTGAATAAAGATCAAAGGGATTCTTGTGTTGGATTTCGAATTCTTCGCTTGTATCAACTACTGCAATATCAAGCGGATGACAGATGAATTCTCGTCCACGTTGTTGGGTAGAACCGATGCCACCGATTTGAATATTAATAAAACAGATGTCGCTGCTTGATGAGTCAATATGTTCTTTCAAACGTCTGACTCGATGTCCCGTTGCTGTGACACGCGAAAGTTGTATTTCATCTGTGTTTACTTTTGCAATTTCGCCTTTAAATTCTTGATCGTTTAAGGCTTGTGGCTCAAGACGAACGAAGGCTTGGGCGAGGTCATCAGCCCACTTTGAAAAAGCGCCGTTCTTAATGTCTCCAGTTGTATGCCATCGCATTTTATGAAATGTCTTATGAGCCCCAATTGTTGGAGAATAGTGCTGCTTTTTAATCCCGTCAATTAATTGCTTTTTTAAAAATAATGAGGATTGAGTTAACTAGGGAGATATTTCAATGACAGTAAAAAAGCCCGCAAGCTTTACGCTCGCGGGCTTTTTTACTTTTTTACGACTACTACTTAAGGCTTGATGATTACAGCACCTTTGCAATTCCATCGATCACGCGATCGATATTGCGTGAATTCAGAGCTGCCACGCAGATACGGCCTGTATCAACTGCGTAAATAGAAAACTCATTTTTCAAGCGTTCGACTTGCGCTTTGGTGAGCCCTGAATACGAGAACATGCCACGTTGTTGCACAACGAAGCTGAAATCATGCGCAGGGGCTTTCGCTTTCAGTTGATCGACAAATGCCTGACGCATGGCTTTGATACGCACTCGCATACCTGCTAACTCGGTTTCCCATAGCTTACGTAACTCTGGTGTGGAGAGTGCAGTCGCAACGATTTGGCCACCATGCATAGGCGGGTTGGAGTAGTTGGTACGAATGACACGTTTGAGTTGTGACATTAAACGTGTCGCTTCTTGCGCATCAGATGCAACGATGGACAATGCCCCTACGCGTTCACCATAAAGTGAAAACGATTTAGAGAATGAGTTGGAAACAAACAGTGGCGCACCGGTTTTAGCGAATTGTCTGACGACTTTGCCGTCTTCTTCGATGCCATCTCCAAAACCTTGATAAGCCATGTCTAAGAATGGAATCAACCCGCGTTTTGTGACAACAGCAATCACTTGCTCCCATTGTCCATCAGAGAGATCAGCACCGGTTGGGTTGTGGCAGCAAGCATGCAGCACAACGATAGAGCCAGAAGGCATGGTGTTCAATGC
>JAULBY010032639.1:0-15290 GCA_032358315.1 Ophiocytium majus
TCCGCACCTAAATCTGCTGTCAAACTCTTTCGTCGTCTTACTTCCACGACGCTTGATAATCATTTTATTACAATGTTCGCAAATGTTTCGGTTCTCACCATTACGCCACTCCACCGCTGGTGTCAAATCAGTTGCTAAATGAAAAAACTCGTTCTCGTGTTTAAATACTGGTATGATTAAATATAATTTCTCCCTGTTGTATATCCTCTTCTGTTTGTCGTCCCAACCATAAAAGTCCGCACGGTTTCCGCTCTTGGTTATGAAACCAGTAGCACTGTCTATGACCTCCTGTGTAAAATATAGTTGGGGGTGGATATAATACACTTTATTTTTTTCGTCTTCATCTATGGTGTGAGTTTGTTTAACTTTGTCGTGAGTGTGAGTGCCATCGGGCAGAACTCCAAAACGGTAGGAATAATGCCTAAACACTTCGGGGGTAGAGCGGGGGGTAGTAGTAGAGTGGTTCATCTTGCTATATACATAGAAAACACTAAAATCTCCTAAATCAAACGCATTGATTTTTAGTATATACTATTCCTAAACCTATTGCCCTACCTTCCTACGAATGGTGATATTTTATTTTGTAAAGTTGCGTAATGAATGACTTGATAAGGTGGTTAAAATCTTATCTCCTACGAATGCTATACCTTTACCAATAGCAGATTTATCTAATAGTGGTTTTGCCATTTTAAAAATGTGCTGTGCTATGCTGGGTTTCCGTTTATTATCATACTTGATTATCCTGCCAATCATATTTTTACCGACATTTTCACTAATGGTGTCCCCTTTTATATGATGGTGTTGTGATTTACTCGCAATATCCTTATACGCTTTGCTGTTAGGGTTTAACCCTCTCCCTCCAAATAAGGAACTGCCAGAATTGAATGTATCCAGTGTTTTTACATTATCACGAACAAACTTGGATTTACTCATAGCGTGTTGTGCTGTGCTTCCGCCTAATGAGTGTGCCGTTAAGTGTATAGTATGGTCTGGACTGTCCTCTTTTATTTTTCTCACTATTTCCTCTGTTTTCTTGGTGCGTTCCCGATGTAATTTATCGGCGTTTTTATTACCAAGTGCTATATTTAAATCCGCTTTCAACTGCTTACTAACAGTATCGCTGTGTAGGTCTGTCCCCCTGTGTGCTATTATGTGGTGGGGTTCTACCTTATGTTTATATACGCTGATGTCATCAGTAGATAAATGGTGCTGTCGCTCGTAATCTGGTGTGGGGGTTTTATCTTTCGTATATGATGCCTCTGCTGATTTCGCTAAAACCTTCATTGTAGGTTCATTCATCGGTTTATATTATACATTGTTATTATTTTCCTCGCTACTCGTGTCAGTGAAGACATCGCTACTCACATTAGTAAGAGAAGACATTTTAGCGGTTAGTTCGTCTTGTAGATTGTCATTTATTTTCTTTTTGAGTGTATAACTGGTTTCAATGAGTTTGATGTATCTTGTGTATGTTTCGCCTAAAAATGTCCGCTCATCAGTTATGCGGTTAATTTTATGTAATGCTAAATATTTGTATATATCACACGATAATATGTAAAACTCTTTTTGATTTACCAGAGAACTCTCTAACTCACGATTTATTTGTAAAAACATTTCTATTGACCCGATAATACCGACTAACAATGATAAAAACATATTAAATAATGAGATGTATGTTTGGTCTAAAAATGGTTGTAATGACACAGATGCTACACTATTCACAGCACTTATGACGATAATAGGCGTTCGGTAGTATTTCAACCTTGCTTTTAACACCAAATACCGCTTTCTATGATAATTTGCTAATAAAGAACTATTCTGTCGCAACTTATCCAGCACCCCCTCTATATCGTTATATTTTATTTCGCTCATTTACATAACGGTATATTTTTTCATAAATGCCTTATGGTTCTTTTCTAAATCCGTATAATCACCCCAAAGCAACCAACGAGATAATGCTCCCGCACTATAAGGGTCGTCCCAGTTTTCCCTTACCTTATGCCGAGCAATATAATTTTCCCGCTTTTTCTTGTCCTTATGGTCTATGTATGTAGAACCATTCTTCAATCCAAAATGAACTATTTTACCATTGCTAAACATTACCATATACCGCTTATTCTTATGTGTGCTGTTCTGTATAATCATTTATATTATAATAGCATATTAAAGTTCAAAAGTTATGAAATGTCTAAATCATAAGTATCAAACCGATATGCTATTATAATATGTTGTATGAAAAATTACCGATATTTTTTGGTTAAACCTTTCTTAAAGGTTGATTTACTGAATAATAGAAATCGCACCAGTATCAAGGTTCGTGGTGAGAATGGCATCATAAAAGACGAACGAGTCAAGCGTAGAAGCAGACGGAACTCCCGCACCAGCACTATCCAACTGTAAATAAATGTTAGAACTGTTCGTATCAATACCGCTTATTGTCTGCGGGTCGGCATCAGTTTCCCAGTCATACCCAAATACGAACGACCCTGCTCCAAGAACGCCAACACCAGTGCCAGTAGTATCCCTGTATTCGGCATCAGTAAAAACTACATCAGTGTAATTGCTGTGAAGATTGCGGAAGGTTTTAAGGAACTCACCAAATGCCTCACCACCAGAGAACTTCGTCCCAGCAGAATTAGCACATCTAATCGGTATTTGTGGATACTGCTTACCTGCTATGGTGTAGTAAAACTGACGAGTGCGTGGAAACAGACGAGCACCAGTGCTGTTAATAGACGGAGCGGTTAAATTAGACGACACACGGACAGTATTCCAAATATGTTTAACCGCTGATTTACGACACGGAATAAGAATGCTATTAGAAGTAGAACCAGACGCAAGTGTGGTATTAAAGTTCGCAACACCTATTCCGTGCGTCTTGAATACACGACCAGAAGCATTCGCAAGTTCCTCCCAAACAGCGGGTTCAACATCAACATACTCCATCATCATACTCATATTTTCAATCAAATACCTATTAGCATCACCAGCAGTGGAAGCGGAACACTGTAAGGCAGTATCGGGTGCTTCAAGCGTCCAACGCATACGAATACCATCAGTAGATGGAGCATATTGAGAGCATAAGACACCATAAAATGCCGAGTAAATAGGAACGCAAATACGGTAGTAGAACGCAGTAGAAGCAATAGTACCAGAGTTGAAACGAGGTGTCTTAACAAGAGAGCAACCACCCTGTAAAACAGTTTCAAGGGACAACGATTTACCAAGACTTGTCATATCGCTAAACACATTCGCCATCACATTATATCGGTCAATCTGCTCTATCGTCGTGCCCTGATTTGTGGTTTCCAGAGAGCGGAATACACTGTTGGCATCTCCGTTAGAAAAACCGATTGTCGTGTTGTTGCTGTTGCTGGTAGTAATGTCAAAGCACATATACGAGTTCGCTCCATTTACCATCGTGTATTTAGAACCAGCGGGGAGAGAGAAGAACACATCTTGCGTAGAAGTTCCAGTCAAGTCAAAAGTAGTTCCAGATTCGGGATTTACCTGAACCCTGCGGGTCTTAACCTGACCCAGTTGCTTCAATGCCGTCAAATCCATAGAGGGGTGGAGTAGCGTTTCAAAGGTTGCCATTTTATATATTACCAAAAGAAAATAATATATGAAATATCGCTAAACATACCGCCTAAACCTCTTCTTCCTCAATCAAGAACGAGATGAGAAGTTGGATATTAGATACAGCAGATGAATATGTATAACTTGTCATATCCGTATAATATACCTGAAAAGGGGTAGTAGGCATTTCGTCTAAATAATAGTAGTATGGTGTTCCAATTATAGTATTAGCGGTTTTTGTAGTAGATGCGGTTATTACATTTACATCGTATCCATTTCCAAGTAGTCCTAAAAGAGTGTCCCCCAAAACTTGTCGGGTATTTACATCACCAGCAGATGTGTTAGAAATACTTTTCGTTAAACCTTTCGCCCAGACAGCGTGAGGAGTAAAACTTGTAGCATTAGTAGTAGATGACTGATAAGCAGACATAGACGATACTGACACCTTAAAGCGGTTGCTTTGTTTCGCTTTATGCGGTATATTAGCAAATGTGAAGTCCCAAATGTCATTTCCTGTTGATGTTATGAAGTTCTGTTGGTAGGTTCTCACAATCTTCGTCATATTTATAATACATATAGATTTTATATTACTCTAAATGTATTTATCGCATTTTTCCTAAACTCATAACATTACCACGCAAATCCTTACCTGCTGATATAGCACCGCCTACATCACCTCGTTTTAACCGTTCAACTACATTTTCTCCTGACTGTATCCCCTGTCTTAATGTCCCCGCACCCTCACCAATCGCTGATGCTAATTTAGATGCCCCGAACGCAAGTGGAAGGAACTCTGGTGCTACTGCTCCTACTACGGGCAGAGAATACATTAATCCCTTACCAACTGCTCCCGCAACCTTCTCAACCACTGGTAGTGCTTTGTTTTTTATATATGTCCCCGCACTGCTTAACTGTTGTAAAGACCGCATACCGCCAGTCTTAAAACCTTTACCAAGATTGCTAAATGCTTTACTGAAACTAAACATCGTTATAATATAATACACAGATATTTATTTTTTATTTGCTCTCGCAGTTAAATCCTGTGGTCTAAACTCACCTGTATCTAACGGTATATTTGTTATATCTTCTCGTAATAATTGTATCTCTGTTTTTGGTATAATTACTGGGGTTTTGTCTGCGTAATCAATGCGGAATGTTAAGAAATAATTTGGATTACCTTGTAGTATCAATGGTGTATAATCGTCATTAAGTAGTGAAATATCCAAAGAACTAATAACTCTATTAGCAACTGTGGTGTAAAATGGTTGAGGATTATAAAAAGTAAGAAACTTATAGAGAGGGCAGTTAATCGGTATTCTTGCCAATATAGTAGAACCTGATGCTAATGCCTGATTATCTCTATTGCTGGTCTGGATATTATTCAATGCTATTAAAATACCGCTCGTAGATGTGATATTTACTTGATTTTCAGCATAATATGTTTTCGGGTGAGAACCAACAACTACACCTATTATGGATTGACAATTTGTTTCTGCTTGTATGTATAGTGTTGTTGTGTATGGTGCTACATTATATGTAGATACAATCTGTATGCGGTTATTTACGCTGTCATATGAAAAAGTATAAAATGTATTTGTGAAACCAACCCCCACATAATGATTTAAATATGTCATCAACCCACCTGCCGTGTAGTTTCCTTCCGCAATATAAAATGTATGTGTATTTATTTTTAGAACATTATTTTTTGAGTTTAACGCATAAATTGCCAACGGGATACTGGCACTTTCAAGACCAATTATGTAGTGAGCGGGGTCGCCACTTTGTAAAATAAACGGTTGTATAGGAACTAATAGACGATTATTATTTGTGCTTACAACCCAATTAGAGGTGATTGCTGATGATACAAATATTTTTGCTGAACTGTGAGTAATATCATTCATTTATAATAACACTATAAATTAATCTTTTAATACCGTCTAAATACAATTTTAGGTTTCTGTGGTGGCACTGGTGCTGGTGGTTCGTCTTCACTGCTACTACTGCTCTCATATTCTATAATCTGTTGTTTTGGTTGTTTGCTCTTCTTGCTCTTGCGTCGTATGATAATCTGCTGTGGTTCATCGTCATCACTACTGCTGTCGTCTTGTAATACTATGACCTGTTTCTGCCCCTTCTTTTTAGGAGGTTTAGGCGGTTTATCGTCGGGTTGCTGTGGTGCTGACTGTGCTACTGCTCTCACGAGTTCTGGTTTCTTTAATACCACCTTTTTTGCTTCTTCCTCAATTTTCACTATTGCTCTCTGCTTACGAACTTCTCTACCCTTTGCGAGATTATCCAGTTGTATCTGGGTTGGTGGCATACCTTTTCTTGCGTGTGGTTTCTTTTTCTCAATAAAACTTCCAGTGTCCTCAACAACCTCTAAATCCTCTATGTCTTCCTCATAACTCTCCATCTTATATATTGGGGAAAGATAATAATTTAGGGAAAAAAATAACCGCTAAATGTATAATGAACCCTCTACTTGGAAAACAGTGTTTTATGTTAAATGTTGATATGACAGTATGGGAAGCGGAATTGACACTATTATTTGGTGTGGCACTATTAATCATCATCTATAAAAAATAAAATATACCGATAATGTAAATGCTTATTGAAGAAGTTGAAACCAATGACATTAAAATCAAGAAGACGAAACAGACAATAGACGATGTTTTAGACGGTGTTCCTGAACCATTTATGCCTAAATGCTCTGTAATGGTTATTAGCGGTTATATGGGTTCTGGTAAAAGTTCTTTTCTCAATAGTATTATGACTGGTAAAGGTAAGGCACAAGTATATCGTGGTGTATTTGACAAAGTTCATTACATAACACCAAAGGAGGTAATGGAAAGTGAAGAAAACCACCCGTTCGCAAAGCATAGTAAGGAGCGGACTTATCACGACTTGGAAGCACCTACACTGGATAAAATTATTGAGGACTGCGTGGAAACAAAGGAAAAGGGTGATGGTTCTAATAGTTGTGTCATCATAGATGATATGAGTGAAACGCTAAAAGATAAGGCAGTAGAACAGCGGTTAAAGAAGTTAATATACAAACACAGACATTACAAGACACAAATAATTTTGACAATGTTAAATCTAAAATCACTGCCTAAACAACTGCGTAATCTAATTGACTGCTATGTAATATTCCGCCCGAAGAGTAATATTGAATTACAAAGTTTAAACGATGATATATTTAATTTAGGAAAAGATGATTTAAAGACATTACTGGATTATGTGTTTGACGCACCTTATAATTTTTTATTTTACAACCAGAGGACGCACACATTCTATAAAAACTTTACAAAACTGAAATTGACCGCTGAATAATATGTAGGTATAATATAAATGATTAGCATAATTGATTTAGTAATGGATACTGTTAGTTTTGGAATATGGAGCGGATACAAGAACCAGCAGAAGATGGACGACCAGTTTAGACGGTATATGATGGAACGAAAACCAGTAATCGTGAAATACTACGACAATTAAAATTATTATGTATGTGTAATATATAATAATGGCGAAGAAAGGAGTTTATGTTGATTTAAATCAATTAGCAGATGTATTGATGAGGAAGAAGAAGAAGAAACGCAGACGCAGAAATGCGGTTAAAGGTGTTCCAGCGACACAGGTACAGGTATTACAGCAGGAAACCACACGGAATGCTATGATACGCACACCATACGCACAGCAGACACTATATGGAGCAGGTAATTTTAATCAGGCAGGAGATAAGTTTGATGCTGGTATTCAGGCAGAGAAACGAGTTGAGGGAATTACACAGCAAATATCGGGTATTGAGAAACTTGGAGCAAAGGAATTAGGACAACTTAAAGAGCAACTGACAGGAGTTGAGAGCGGATTACAGTTGGTAATGGAGCAGGAAAAGATTAAAAGGGGCAGGGGACGACCTAAAATGAATGTATCACGCAAAATGCGTAGCGGAGGAGGTGCTGTGAAAGCAAACGCACCAGTTATGGCACGAGCACAGGTGTCAGCAAATCTTAATAGACCCCAAGCACCAGCAATATCAACGGTAGGTGAAGGAATTGCTACATTTGGTGATGGAGTTATATCAGCAGAGGGTAAGCAGGGTGGAGGTGGAGTAGCACCCGCTACGGTTAAACTAAATAAAGACGGAACTCCAAGAAAGGCACGAAGTCCTAACAAACCAAAAGTAATGACTGGAATGGCGGAAGCGACACCTAACTACCAGCAGGTTTTATTAGAACAGCAACAACCTAATTTAACCGATGTTTTACAAGGTGGGGGCGGAGATATGGGAATGTAAATAATATATTCATATAGTATAAATGAACTATACAAATATAAATAATTTGTCAATGACAGGAGGAGATGATTTTAGCGATATTAATGTAATTATTGCTGGTGCGGTGTATATTGCTGGAACGCAAACCATAACAGGAGATAAAACATTTTCAGGGACTACTGTGATGGACGGAGCATTGGAAATGAACGGTATTACAACTAATACTAACACTCTTAATAATACTGGTTTAATCCTTAACAATAATGATATAGAAAATCAAGGAACAATCGTGAATACTGCTACGGGTGCTATTACGAATGATGGACTTATTACTAATAATGCTGATATTAATAATTTTGGGACTATAACATTAGCAGTAGGTTCTACAATTGATACAGATGGTAAGACTATAACGCCAGAAGAAGTCGGTTATTTAAATGGAGTGATTAGTGATATACAACCGCAGATAAACGCACGGGCATTGGATACTGCCGTAGTTCATAAATTAGGAATAGAAACAATAACAGGAGCAAAAACATTCCAAAATGATAGTTTTATAGTCCAGAATGGAGCAGGGACATCAAGAATATCAACTACATCAACAAATGTAAATATAAACGGTATTTGCGGTATAACTGGTGCTACTACTATAACTGGTGCGGTAAGTGCTACTGCTGGAACTGCTACTAACACCTTATCTGCTGTGGGAGTTGGCGGAATAAATGTTATTACAGGAGAAAGTAATAGGATACAGTGGAACGGAACTAACCGCATAACAACGAGTAGTGCTGGTGTTAATCTTACTGGTATTGTAGGTATAACAGGAGATACTACTATAACAGGATTTGTGAGTGCTACGGCAGGTGCGGGAACTAACCTATTATCTGCTGTGGGAGTTGGAGGAATTAATACAATAAACGGTGAAACTAATAGGATACAATACAACGGAACTAATAGAATAACCACAGGAGCAACAGCAGTGAGTATTACAGGAGTTGTAGGTATAACAGGAGATACTACTATAACAGGATTAGTAAGTGCTACGGCAGGAACTAAAACTAACACCTTGTCTGCTGTGGGAGTTGGTGGTAAAAATATTATTACAGGTGAAACAAACCAAATCCAATACAACGGGACTGACAGGGTAAATATCGGTTCTGCTATAACAACAATGAATAATTCCACTACTAATATCCAGTCAGGAGGTTCTACAAAAATACAAACAACCGCATCAAGTAATTATTTTGATAATACTAATACTCGTATCCAGTCGGGAACAGTTGATAAAATTAATGTAAATGGCACTGATACTGCTATGACAAATACTACCAGTTTAACAACTACGCACCCGACAACTACGATTAATGCTTCTAATGCGTTAAATATAAATGCTGACACCTTACATACAGGAGATTTAACGGTTGTAGGATATGTTTCTGCGAATGATAGTGCTGGTCTTGGCAATGATTTAATAACCACAGGACTAAATTATTTATTTGCTGGTGATACTAACATCATAAGCAGTGGGACAAACGATTTTAATGCTTCTACAAGTATATTACAGAGTGATAATGACACAACTATATTAGCAGGAACAGATTTAACCTTACGAGCAAATGGAGGCGGTGTTGGTATTGGTGATATATTTATGAGAGGAGATATATATAATACATCGGCAAATGATACGAGTGTTGTGTATAATTCTGCTAATAGTTATAATTATTTGACTACACAAAGGCGTTCATATATTATGGACTTTACTGTTGGTGGAGCAATAACTACGGAAGCATATCCATTTGAAGTAAAATATAATAAGGACGACCCAGCATATTCATCACTTACAGGAGCATCAACATATATAGAGATTACTATGATTAGCGACAGTGCGGGTGCGACATTCAACCACGAAGTTTTTAGCGGTAATTTTGTATCAGGTGGTAATAGCGATATAGCAAACATATTTGATAGTAAAATTGGATTATATACACAAGCAGAACAGCATATATTAAGTGTTAATAGTGGAAGTTCCAGTAATGCTTATAGAAGTTTTGTAGTATATTTAAGAGCAGGATATGCGTATAGGATAATAACAGACGGAGTAATCGGTAATTATTTCAGGTATAATCCACCAACTACTATACCATTTCGTCCAGCATATAGGTATTGGGATTATGGCGGTGCGTCAGCAACAGGAGCAAGTATTACATACACTGCGTCAGGGACTACTACATTTGCGATTGTTAAAACATTTAGCACCAATGCTGATGTGCTTGGAGCGACCGCAAGCACAGCAACATTGTATAATAGAAACTCAACCGCAAGTGCTAATTTAAACGGTGCTAATACCGCAACAAGAATAGCAATTTCTCAATCCAATTGTAGGCAGATACATCAGGAATATTATATAGGAACACTCAATACAGTATCACCTACCATAGTTCCATTAGTTAATGTTATGTTATATGGGACACAGCAGATTAATACAGGCACTGGGGTTCAAGTTGTATTCACACCGAATTATGACGGTAGTAGTGCTAATAATCCTAATTTAAAAATGATGTTTCCGTTTAGAGTAAGGTGTGTAGGTTTTACGATTATGATTGATACTGATTTATCAACTACCAGTCCAGTTATGAACTTCCGTTTGCGGTTAAGTAATACATTAGGTGTGCCAGTTGCTACATATTATGATGACACTTATCAGTTTCCATCTGGTGGATTTACTAACGGAGGAGTAGGAGCAGTAGCATCATATGATAATAATGGCACTATATCAGCATTAAACGATTTTTATGCTTACGCAAACTATACCAATAGTAGTGGGGTGGCATATACACTTGCGAGTGAATGGACTTGTATATTCTATTTTCAACAGGTTTTGACTTAATCGGTTATTTAGGAATATTTTTTCTATTGGTAGTATATAAAAATGCCACCGAAGAAGAAGGATATGCCTACTACCGAGATGGGAGCGTTTATTAAACCCGCCAAAGACGGTAAAAAGATGGACGGAGCAGTTAGGAAACCTAATGCGTGGGTTAGGTTTGTGAGCGACTATGCTATTGCGAATGATATGACTTATTCGTGTGCTTTGGGCGACCACTTTTTGGAGTTGAAGCAACTTTATCGTAATAAAGACATACCGAAGAGCGTTGGTGCTAAACCTAAATCACGAGCGAAACCGAAAGCGAAACCTATGGCGATGCCAGAACCCGCCCCAGAACCAGTAGCAGAGGTTAAGACAAAGCGTAAGTATGTCAAGAAACCAAGAAATCCCGACGGGACATTTGCTTAATGATTAACCGATTAACTGCGTTTATTTAGGAGTTTTTATTATATATACATAGTATATACTAAAATGGCAAATCTACCATATTATCGTGAGAGTGTGAAAAAGGCAATTTATAAGTGGAGGGAAACGCATCGGGAGGAGTTTAGGGAATATGCCAATAAGAAAGGTTTAGAGCATTACTACGCTAATAGGGAGAAGGTTTTAGAAGATGCCAAGAGCAGATACGCAACGAAAATCTACTATGACGCAGACAGGGTATGGAAATCATTTAGGAAAATGGAGGGAGTGTTTATTTAGGAGCATTACATTTAGGAAAATGTGATTTTCTGGGAGGCATTTTATTTAGGAGAAGTATATACATAAAAAAACAAGTGCGTAGGATTTAGGAAAATTATTATATATATATACTATATAACAATGACGAAGCAGGGTTTAGCAATTACTACGACTGGGAAAGCGAACTTGAAGGTTTTGAGGGACTGGCACAACAGCGTTTTAGGAACGCAGTATAAGACCATCACACAGTTTAGGAAACATTACGACCAACCCGACAACTCTACTACCGAGCAGTTGTTGGCAGAGATTTATAATAATGACCTTGCTGACCGTAAGGCAAAGCAAAACATTAAGGACAAGACCAATAAGAACCAGCAGATTACAGAGTTGAAAGACAAGAGTAAGGCACTGCGTGATAAGGGGCGTGATGTCTTCATACAGGAGATTACGATAAACTTCTTAAAGCGTGATAAGGATACGCAAGACCCGTTCATTAAGGGGACATACGCATTCAATGTGTTTGCTAATACGCAGTCAGGATTAAAGCAGAAAGCAGATGGCAACTTTGCGATACGCAAGACCAAACCGTATGAGGCGAAAGGCATTGGATACATTCAACTTGCGATTAACAAACTCTTACAGGATAGTCCTACCGAAATTAAAATCATCAACTGGGTTTATGGTAAGGTGTATAGCAATAGCAACCAAGTCCAGATTAACCGTATCCGTATGAGGGAGGAGGAAGCATTTTTACTGGACGATGAAGATAAACCAATCTGGGACACTGGAAATGGTAAGTGTGTGTATAATGCCATTATAAGTGCTTACGGTAAGAGTAAGGGAATGATTAAAAAGATGAACGAGGAGTATCTTACAACGGTATTTAAGAAGTATGACAATGATGACGAGAAGAACCACCAGAACCCGCTGGTAGATGGTGTGTGTTTGGAGCAGATACTGGGATTTTGTCGTGAGGAGAATATTAGTTGCTATGCGTTTGACATCAGGGACAATCTTATTACTAAACATCTATACGACCGCACCATAAAGGGGCAGGAGCAGAAGGCATTTGTATTCCGTATGTATAACCGACACATATACCCGATTGCTGACGATACGAAGCGTAAAAGTTTGATTGAGAGGCAGAAGGAAGACCATAAGCAGAGCAGTATTGTAAAATTACAGGAGAAGAAAGCAAAGGAAGGCGAGGAGGAGAAGGAGCAGAAAGTTTATGAGGTTGTAAAAAATGACAGCGAGTATGAAGGCAATGAGTATGCTACTAATATGATTTTTGAGAGCGGACGAGTACCATACCCATTCACGAGTGAGAAAATTAAATACGACAATGGTAATATCAAGTCATTTAAAATTGGAAACCAATTATTTATGACGGAGAAGGCAAACCCAGTGATAGAAGAATATTTCAGGAGCATTGACCGCATATATCAGGGTGAGAATGAAATGAGTTTGTTGTATGAGTTCTATAAGCAGTGCTACGGTAATACCTTCAATAATAATGATTTAGTAAGCAACTTCTCACCATATCTGCTGACAGAATTGACAAAAGAAAATGTAAAATACAGGACACACTACGGAAATTGTAGCGAGTATGATGCTGACACCATAACCAGTGCGATTGCTGACGGAGGTGCGATAGGTGCGGACATCACAAAGTGCTATTCGTCTATTCTGGACGAACCAGCGGAGGATTGGATTATTTACGATATACTTGACTGCGTAGAGGAGTGCTATTGGTGTAGGGACGAACCATTTAAATTGAATTATGCTAATATGCCGTTAGGGTTATACTTCGTGGAAACCGACGATTTCACACTGTTTCACGGTTCTAACTGGTATAGCAGTGCCATTATCAATTATGCTAATGGATTTAACATTAACATTACAATTACTCACAAGGTCATACCACGCAAGACGAATGCTAATAAAGAATACTTTAAAAAGTATATTGACTACACCATAAATGAGTTGGGGTATGACAGCAAGGGAAAGCAAAAGGTGGTGAAGAGCATACTGAATGCCCTCACTGGACTATTAGGTAGAACACACTCAACCTCTTACGATACTAACATCACAACTGATATAAATGAAGTGTGGAATGGTATTGACAAGAAGTTAAACCGCATTGATGATTTGTTTATCAAGAACATTAGCAAAGATGGTAAGGACTTACACATCTGGGGACTGAAAAATAAAAAGGAGTTGCTGACGAACAACCTACCAATCTACATACAGATTTTAGACCAGAGCAACATAAAGATACACCAATTAGCGTGTGCGATGGGTGGAGAAATTGTATTCCGTAAGACGGATATGATTGTTTCACTTGGTGGTGTGATGCCTACCAACGAGAGCATAACACGCTTTGACTGGGGTGGATACATCAAGGAAACTGACTTGACAAAATACACATACGACTACAAGATGTATAAAGTTCGTGCTGTGGCGACACCAGTTGTGCTGTCATACGAGGAGGATAGTTATGCTGATACACTCACATCAAGCAACCAGTATAAGGAGATTTTAGATTATGCTGTCAAGCGTGGTGGTATGTTAATCACTGCCAGAGCAGGAACTGGTAAGAGTTATATGTTTAATAAATGGATTGCTGACGGACTGATTGAGGACGACCCGAAGACCCGACTGGCATTTACTAACTGTGCGAAGAAAAATATTGGAGGGACGACAATCCACACAGCACTTGGCATCACAGAAGATAATGAAAAATGTAGTCAATTAAACATAGCGTCGTATCGTGATAAGAAGGTGATACTGGTTGATGAGATAGGTATGATTGGAAAAGATTTGTGGAAGTTCTTACTGCTTATCAAGCAAAAATATAATCCAGTTTTCATTTTAGCAGGGGATTACAGACAAGTCCAACCAATAGAAAATGAGGACAACTATAATTATTTCACATCACAAGTGGTAAGGTATTTGTGCGACGGAACAAGAATTGAACTGCTTGAACGCCAGAGATACGATAAAGTGATGTGGGATTGGTTAGAAAACTTTTACGAGGAGAGCATAATAGGTAAGGAATTGCTATTTACAAAGGAGATTAATCCAGACGCAAAACATCTATGCTACTATAACAGAACGAGGTGCTACATAAATGATATGATGATGGACTACCACAAGACCAAAGATGCTGTCAAGTTGGAACACAAACAAAAGAATAAGGACGACCGAGCGAGGACTGTATGGTTATACAAGGGACTTCCAGTGATGAGTATTAAAAATAATAAAAAATATGACACCATAAACAGTGATGTATTTGTAGTGGATAGTTATGACGAGGACATCATAACGCTACAAGATTTAAATGACGACGAGCGTAAAATTGAGGTTGGACTGTTGGACTTCCACAGCATATTTGTAGCGAACTACGCTTCAACCATTCACAAAGTTCAGGGTTCAACCATCACGACAGACATCAATATTTGGAATTATGATGTGGTATTTGGAGATAAACATTTGGGATACACAGCAGTTAGTCGTGCGAAGGACATCAACCAGATAAGGGTAGTAGATACAAGAAATTAAGCAGTGGTAAAATAAATGGAGTTTATGTATAATCCTTACGACATATGGTAAGGAATAAGGAACGAGAGGAAGTATGAAAAAAATAGTACGAAAAAATAATTATGCTGTCATCAATGTATAATTAGTTTTATTTTTATACACCATATATGGTGCGGAAAATATACCTTTGAAAAAAGGTATAACCAAAGTTTTATTTTTGCTCTTGGAATTATGCTGTGGATTTTTTTATTTTTTTTTTTCGTTTTCACACCATTTTATCGGTAAAATACGAGGGCAGAGGGGAGCGGAGCGGAAGTCTGGTTC
>JAULBY010032650.1:0-15287 GCA_032358315.1 Ophiocytium majus
GGTGCCCCACCTGCTCAGCAGCACCATATTTATATAGCAGTGTAGATGATGTTTGTAGAAGCTATTTTGGCCATCTAAATGTATGTAGAAGAGATTTTGGGTTGTAGATGACACCTCTGTTTCCCAGGCGTGCAGAGATTTTGGGTTGTAGATGACATCTCTGTTTCCCAGGCGTGCCTTGCCCGGCCCGCTACGGGTCTACACCTGTTGCCACAGTGCTGCAGTCCGTGAGCTCACCTAAAACTTCACGGCAGCGCAAAAACAACGAAGCACCCACCCGGTACCGTGCAGTAGCGGGGGGTAGTTGGAGCCTCACGCGGTGCTCCTACATCAGCGCGCGCCGCCCTACCCTAATCCAGATGGCCATATGATGTCAGGAGAGAAGGAAAGAGAAACTGCAGCAACAGGTGTACACCGCGTGTGGGGGCGCAGTGCTGCTCAGCCGTGTATACATACGCAACGTCGAGAATTATTATAAATAATAATAATTCGGCGCTTCCGGTCAATTGCAACCGGCAAAACAACGCCGCACACAAGCTTGGGTTGTGTGGTGCGCAAAGCGCCAGCAGGGCAGCAGTTCAGCGCGCTGCACGACCTCGCCATGTGAGATCGCGCCAGGCACCGCCGTCGCAAGTTGCGCCCCAGACCGACACCGTCATCGCATCTCCACTCCGCCTCTGCGCCAGAGCTGCCGTCACATATTGTTTGACCACACATGGTTTCATGAGAACACGCACATGTGAGTAGCCTGCTCTAGCTACCTTAGCACGCCGGCGGTGAGTAGCGGGGCAGGAACGAAAGCTGCTAGTGGGTGCAGCTCCCGGCAGCAGCAGCGCCGACGTCTCGACCTGCGGCTGTTGCCTATCACACACCTCGTCCACCACTTCACAAGGGGAGGCGGCACCGTGCAAGTGAGGCGTCCCAATACGCGCGATCCTGCCGCGCGCAGCGGTGCTCAGCAGCTGCGCCCCCGGGAACCCGCGCGCGCCAGGTGAACCGATTTTTGCTTGTCACCGAGCGGCTGCGGACGCAGCCACATGCAGCAGCAGTGGCACCGTCGCTTGCTGCTCTAGATCTCGTCCTGACGACTGGTGCGTATGGTGTGGCGGCCGCCCCGCCCCGCCCCGCCGCAGCCGCAGCCGCAACCGTGCTGCTTTGTGCTGCGCGCCGCGGCAACGCTTCAGGAAGCAGCGCAGCGGGCAGCAGCAGCGGCGGCGGCAGCAGCAGCGGCGGCCGCAGCAGCAGTGCAGTAAACTGCGCGCGCAGGGGCAAACACCGCTTGCTGGCTCTTGTGGCAAAGGCTGTAGAGCAGACAGAGCACGAGAACGTCCAGAGCAGCAGAGCAGGCAGGCTGCGTTGCAGTGACACATGTTTGAAACGCCACATGTAACCGCTCCATCATGCACCCACAGACTCTGCAGGCCGCGCCGTGGCGCATTTGCGTCGCTGCTGCCGATGTGTGCTGCTGCTGACACGCGGCTGCGCAGCATCAGCCACAGTTGCGATGGGCCGTGCGGTGCATACATGCATGCAGGCGCAGCACTCGCACCCATGCTGCAGCCGAACACGCATGCGCCAGCAGCGGCATGCAGGCTCCTGACGAGGTGTCTCAGCACCACATCACCATGTTGCGTGCGTGCCCTCATTCTGTACCCGGTACACTGCTGGTGCCCTGTGGCATGCACAACCTGCGTGTACAGGGCGCTTTGCGCTGCACGGCTGCAGCCATGTTGGCCCCGCCAATCAAGGCATGCAGCCTTGTGCTGCTGGCCGCCCTGCTCAACGCTGGGACTGAGGCCGCGGGTGGAGGTGCGTGCGGACTGCGAGTCACACCGTGTCCGCTGCGCTGAGAGCTGCATGCAAGCGAACTGATGGGTGCCCACACACTCTGCGACTGCAAGCCCCACATAGCGCGCTCCCCTGCCGCATCGGTGTGGTGTGTGTGTGCTGAGCATGTGCATTAACAACTGCGCGTGAGATGCACCAGGCGCAGCTGTACACGTGCACCTGAGGGTTGCAAGCCTGTATGGTTGACACCGCTGTGCTTATGGGCCTCGCCCAAGCGGGTGCACATTGACAAGGGACCGCACTCAGTACAGTAGGGGTGCGAAAATCAGTGTGACACACTCGTTTTTTTACTTCATTGTGCGCCAAATCTTACTTGCATTGACCACCAGGTGATGAGGGAACACCGGCTGCTGCTTGCAAACGCAATGGCACCATTTACTTTCCTGTCAGCATATGTCAAGGCCGTATACATACAGAAATGTATACTCACGAGCGGGCCCTATACGCCGCATATACGACGTATAGGGCCCGCTCGTGAGTGTACTTTTCTTGGCATCCCTACTTGCAGGGAGGATATGCCGGAAATCTGCACAATCAATCATGCTGGCAGACAGTGGTGGTCGTCCCCCACGCTTTCTTGTTGAGGTTTCGAACCACAGTCACGCCTGCGGTGGCGTCAGCCGCGGTGACGGCGGCAGCAGACTGCCTGTTGCTGCTGCAGCTGCCCTCCTCCTGCCCGCTGCCTCAGCAGCAGCCCCATGCATGCGCGTAGTGCGTCAAGCTCACCACAGCCGCCTTGAGCGCCGGCACTGCGTCACCACTCCCGCGCGTGCGCACGGGCAGGCATGCGCGCCACCAGCATCTCTCACGCTGGAGAGCAGGCCGTGGCAGGCGGTGCCACCGACGCTGCCTCCAACGCTGCCTCCAACTTAAAGGGTCGCCAGCTGAGTGAGTGCTAATCCTGCGGTGCCTGTGCTCAGCAGCAGCATGGGTGCACAAGTTCAACTTGAAATTGTCAGCCTCCTTGCATGCGCTAGTGACCTTAGCGCCTTGCACTACCCGTGGCGCGCGCGTGCGGCGCGAGCACTTTTGCAGCAGAGACTACCAATGCGATGCACAGCCGCGGCCGTGTTGGAGCAGGGGCCGCCCAACGGGGCCCTGCCTCAACCTCTGCTGAGGGAACACTGCACCGACCAGTGAACAGAACAGCGCGTCAGCTTAGGCCCCTACCATGCGCAAGTTGCACGATGCCCACAATGTAACGCGGCCAGCATGTGTGCATTCGCCCTGGGTCTGGCGTCGCGTGCGCCACCACCACACATGCTGCCAGCGGCCAGCAGTTGGGGGAGCACCAACTTATGTGCCACCACCTCTGCCCGCCGCATCTATCACCTGGCAGCGTACGCCGTGCCCAGCCCCGTGCCCAGCTACAAGGACTTGGGGTGCTGGAACGACAAGGAGGTCCGCGCGATGGCTCCCACCTTCAGCACGGTCACAGGCTTGGGCGCGTGCATCAAGCAGTGCACGGCCGCCAAGAAGCCCTACGCAGGAGTGCAGGCCGGCTATGCGGTGCGCCCACCAGCCTGCTGTGCATGCACTGAGCACTGTTTCTACACACGTGTGAGGCACACGGTTGGTTTGTTGCACTGGTCATGTACACAGCGGAGTTTAATAAAAGTACACATGTGTTGCTTGTCTCCTGGCGCAAGTGCGTACATGTGTCCACACGCGTTGACATGCCGTGTCATGCACCTGAAACGGTGCTCCCCTGACATGCCCACACGCTGCCTGCGCCGTACCTCCCGTGTTGCCCGCCGGAATGGCATTGTGTTCCCGTGCCGTTGCCGCGCAATACAGTGCTTCTGCGGTGACTCTTATAACAAGTACGGCGCCGCCTCCGGCACTTGCGACCCCATGGGCACCGGCTGGGTCAACCATGTGTACCAGATCGCCGGTGAGTCAGCCCACCACCTAGCCATGTCCTGCTCAGCTGCTTGCAGGAGTGCTGAGCCTGCTCTCTTTCCCCATATGTATACTTGTAACACAGTAAACCCCCCCCACAGCCTCAAAGTGCGTGGCACTCTCGTGCTTCCGCGCGACAGCACCCATAGCACCGCATAATAGCGCCCCCTGGGCGTGTGCGTGCTTGTGAACATGCCAGTAAGGAAGCCAGGTGCAGGCGCAGGGGGGCGGTGTGCGCACTACTCGGCCTGGCGCCATGGAAAACTGCTAAACCCCAGGGTGGCAGATCAAGCGATAGCCTGATTGTCGCTCACAGCCTGCATGCCTGCTGTACACTTCTTGTTGCTGACGGTACACGGATTTGAGGTAGTCTGAGGCCTGCCTTCAGTGTTTATGTTGTGCCTTACCTAAGTGCGGCACACCCGGCCTGCATGCATGAATGCCCCAGCTCAGGCGTCTAATTCGCCACCACACCCGCTGCGTGCGCTAACTTGGGTGCCGCCGCTTCCGACCCTCCCCGCCTCTGCCACCTGCCAGAGGTGGCCCCTGTTGCCCCTGTTGCGCCGCCCAAGCCCGTGTACTTGAAGGACTTGGGTTGCTGGAACGACAAGGAGGACCGCGCTGTGGCGCCCACCATGAGCACGGTCGCAAACGTGGACGCTTGCATCAAGACATGTGCGGCCGCCAAGAAGCCCTACGCAGCAGTGCAGAACGGCAATCAGGTATGCACGCCAACTACATATCCGTGTACTGCTGCTACATGTCTATGCTACAGTGGCACTGTACATAGTTCAAAAAGTAGATGGAAGCGCATGCGTGAGGCACATGGTTGGTGTGTGCCACTGGTACGTGCACCTGCGATGCATGCTCACGGCGCAAGTGCGCATTGTGTGTACACACATTGACTGCACCTGACAATTTACACCCCTGACATGCCCACACACTGGCTGCGCCCAACACCCATGTTGCCTGCCGACACGGCATTGTGCGCTCCGTGCTCCGTGCCCGCCACACAGTGCTTCTGCGGTGACTCTTACAACAAGTACGGCGCCTGCTCCGGCACTTGTGACCCCATGGGCGCTGCCTGGGTCAACCACGTGTACCAGATCGCCGGTGAGTCAGCACGCCACCTAGCCATGTCGTGTTCTGCAGCTTGCAGGAGTGCTGAGCCTGCTTCTCTCTTACCCTACATACTTGCTTATACCATCTAGCACACAGGGCCCTCCGTTGCAGCCATAAACCTACGGGGCACTCTCGCACATCCGAGTATGTCAGTGCGTCTGTTCTGGACAACACATGGCCAGTTGGCTGCTACATGCCAGCATGCATTGCCTGAATGTCTGCACACCCACAAGTGCAGCATATGTACATGTAAGTAGTTCGAAATGCAACTACCAATACTTTGACGTATGTATATGAAGTATGTACAACTACATACCAAGTACATCTCCCGGCGGCATGTGTATGCCGCCTGTGCAGAACTGCCACGGCATGCACAGCGAGGGGCGGCGGTGTTGGAGCCGATGCCTGCCCTGCCTATTGCCGAGGCACTGCGCCAACCATTGAAACAACAACCACAGGTGCACCTGCCTTCGGTGTACATGTATTGCCATGCCTAAGTGCACGACCGGCCTGCATGCATAGGTCCCAGCTCAGGCGTCTCTTGCGCCGCCACACCCGCTGCCAGTGCTAACTTGGGTGCCGCCGCTTCCGACCCTCCCCACCTCTGCCACCTGCCAGAGGTGGCCCCGCCCAAGCCCGTGTACTTGAAGGACTTGGGGTGCTGGAACGACAAGGACCCCGGGCGCGCTATGGCTCCCACCTTCAGCACGGTCGCAAACGTGGACGCTTGCATCAAGGAGTGCACACACGCCAAGAAGCCCTACGCAGGACTGCAGGCCGGCTATGCGGTACGCCCGCCAGCCTGTTGTGCATTACTGCTGTTGTACAACTGTGTGACACACGGTTGGTGTGTGCCACTGGTAGTGTACACATGCGATGCTTGACTCCTGGCGCAAGTGTGTACATGTGTGGACACGCGTTGACATGACATTGTCATGCACCTGAAACGGTGCCCCCCTGACATGCTACACGTAGCCTGCGCCCTGACAATTGCCTGCCGCCATGGCATTGTGCGCCTGGTGCCGTTGCTGCGCAACACAGTGCTTCTGCAGTGACACATACAACAAGTACGGCGCCGCCTCCGGCACTTGCGACCCCATGGGCACCGGCTGGGTCAACCACGTGTACCAGATCGCCGGTGAGCCAGCCCGCTACCTAACCATGTGCTGCTCAGCAGCTTGCGGCAGTGCTGAGCTTGCTCTCTCTCTCTCTCTCCACACATATGCATGTGTGTGTGATGCTGCAAGGACTACTTTCTGTTGGGTTCAGGCATGGCAGGTCTCTGAGTGGTGCCTTGCCATTCCAACCGTACTTCAGAAGTAATGATCCTGTGACCTCAAACGAGCTAGACATATGGGGGAGGAGCACGCAAGGATCACAGCGCTGGGCGGCGACCTTGCTATCCATGGCCATGTGTGCGCACTCAGGCCGCCAGGCGGCATCGCAGCATGAGTGGCGGGTGCAGGTCACAGTGGCGGGATGTGCAGCACCGCCCACACTGAGTAGTATGGCTGCATGTGCGTGATTGACTGCATTGCCGCCAGCTCGCATGGGGCATGCGCTTTAAGTGAAACGCTGGCTAACACGCACAGCTGCCATCAGCTAGTAGACTATCCAGGGCCCGGCTGCGGTGTATGCAACCAGGCGTCAACTGACCGCAAACCCTTGCACCCAACTCTGCTTGACGTGGACCCCCGCACTGCCGCAGGGCCGCACCATGCTCGCGCCGTTCGCACCATGCATACAGCTCTGACGTTGAGCCGCTTGCACTTATGCTGGCGCGCCGCTTGTGTATCATGTCATTTCCTGCCGCAGAGGTGTCGCCGGCCCCATACCAGCCGCCGCCGCAGCAGGTGAACGCACCACCACAGCCGCAGCTGGCAGTGCTGCCTCAGCGGCTGCCGGCACCGCCGCTGCATGTGTAGGCCACAGCTGTTGAGCTCCGCCTTGGCAGAGTTGACGTCCGCAGTGGAATGGCTGTGCGGCTCACGTGCGCTGGTGTGTGTGAGGCAGGGCCTGACCACTCTCGCCAACGCCCCGTCTGACACCCTACCAACCCACCGCCCCCGCTCTGACATAGCCCGCGTGTGCGTGCAGTGACGCCTCAGCTTGCCGATGGCCCCTGCTGTGCCCTGCTTCAAAGAGGCTTTGCTAGCACGCATATGACGCTAGCTACTGCTACTGCCACTGTGCACTGGCAGCCTGCCATGTGCAGTGCCAGCAGTGTGCCCCGAGCGCGCCGCTGCGCCACTTCCCGACCCCCGGCACCGCAGCACATCCACAGTCTCCAAACGCGCAGTCACCACACGAAGACCTGTGCAGCCACAGCAGCTTCCAAACTTGTCTCTTACAGCCCTTCTGCCTGTCTGCTGCTGTTGTGCACAATCACACAGGGGGGGCCTCCCGGCCAGCAGGGCCAGCAGGGCCAACAGGGCCCCAAGGTGCGCGGTTGAGAAGCTTGCTATCTATCGTCAGAACAGGCATTCACTGAGATGAGCTGCGCAACGCGCACATCATTGATGGCCACTGCTCGCGCCCAGCAGTCACTCAGCGGCATGGCCTGTCGTGGCGTGCGACGCGAACCGACGGGGCTTTCGCCAGCCCTACACAGGACATTGCTTGTTGCGCGGCGCTAGTTGCCAGCTACTGCCTGCCGTCTCTGCAGCTCTCGCTGACACACACCCCCACTCTATCTGCCTGCTCGTGCACGATGACCCTGCAGGGCGACCAGGGCCCGCAAGGCCCTCAGGTGAGCCTGGGCAGCAGACGTCGACATGGCTGCCACAGCTGGCACGCTCTGTGCAGTGACGTCGGAGCACGCCCTTTGCAGATCGAGCTGGCGCACGGCCATTGCACACACCACAGCGCGTTTGAACTTGCAGTTCCATTTGTTTGCACATGTGGGCGTGCAAGAGCCCATGTCACGCATACCAGCACGCCCACGACGGGTGGCCATGGCACATGCCTGGCGGAGTATGCACACGACCACAGCGAGAGCCAGCGAGCAGGCCTGAGCCGCCTTGAGTACTTGCAGTACCTGTACTCTCCATATGCGGCGTGCAGAATGTGCTGCCGCAACCTCGCACAGCCCCAACCGCGTGGCCGAGGTCATCAGGCTGGTTGCACCCGCTTGCATGGCCCTCGCCGATGCGTGTGCAGCGCCTCATGGCCAACTGTGCCCCGCTTTTGTGCGCCTCCTTGCCTCGCTGTGCTAACCTCTCAGGGACCCAAGGGAGCCGATGGTGCCAATGGAGCCGACGGCGCCAGGGGAGCGGATGGCGCCAGGGGAGCTGATGTGAGAACCACTCCATGTACCAAGTCTCCCTGGTACTCTAGAGCGCATTCTATAAGTGCTGGATGTTGTGACCTCGTGTCTACAGCAGCGAAGGAGACCAGCATGCTTGATCATGCTTTTTTCAACGGCGCCCATCATGTGCAGGGGGGTTTCCCGCCCCAGGCGGAGTTCTACTTCAAGAAGTGTACAAGTACCTGTGTCCCTAGTCATGGCCGATGTGGATGCTGTCGGCGTGCAACCCGTCGCATCTCACCCCGGGCCTGTGCCTGGTGTACACCCGCTACCATTGTTTCCACACCAAGACGCTGTCGTTGCGGCATGATTGCGCAGAGTGCGTTGCCGCTGCAGCAGTGGTCAATGCACCTACGCAGCACGATTCCACATGGTGTAGCTGGGGTGCCGCATCAGAAACACGACTCCATGTGTGTGTCGATGCGCCGATGTGAGAGCTGCTCAAGTGCTGTAATCCTTGTCTCTGGTCATGGCCAGTGTAGTCTGCACATGTACTGTTGGCCCCGCACCCCCTGACCACCTCAGGGTATGTACGGTCTCTGGGTACTGGCAGTGTGCTCCTAGGGTGGTACTTCAAGTATGTAGTACCGGGGGGTGGTGTGCTGTGCGCCTTGATGCGTGCAGCTGCGCGGCCTTGTGTGCGATCCCCGTGAGCGCCTGCAGGCTGGTGGCACCAGTGACGGCCGAGATGTGTGCCAGTACTGTAACGCAGCTAGGCAGAGTGCCGTAATGCATTACTGACAAGGTAGCCACGCTGGTGGTAGTGAGAAAGGCTAGCTGTGGCGACAGCACGCAGCACAAGGTTGTCAACTCTGTGTGACCAGGCTTCAGGCACATCACAGTGCCATAATGCGCCTCCCGCTTGTGCCACGGTGTATGTGAAGTATACTACCTGAAGTATGTGAGTAAATCTGTGTACTTCAGCAGAAGTGCTTAGGTACATTGGTGTACTTCTCACGTGCTGTTTGCAGGGCATGCCCGGCTACGGCGAGAAGGGGGAGAAGGGGAACGATGGCGAGAAGGGGGAGAAGGGGAACGATGGCGAGAAGGGGGAGAAGGGGAACGATGGCGAGAAGGGAGAGAAAGGCGACCAGGTGAGCCAAATTAGAGTTGCACCTACCGCCGGCATCGGTGCATAAGACGCCCCAGTTGTGTCGCTGAGCATTGGCCATCGCGGACCTCTGGGGGTTGTTATTCGGGGGGCGGGGTGTTGAACTATACACTTGTACTTCAAGTATTACACTTCGAAAGTACATGCATGTACGTAGTGTATGCACTTGTATGCTTCAGAAGTATATTACCAAGTAGGCCCTGGTCTTGCAGCCAGACGCGTTGCATCGACTAAACCAGGGACTTTTTTTTGGGGTAGGGCGGAAGTTTTACACACCGGTACCTACGGTATGGCACCGCTCAACGCGACACAGAGCCCTGTTGCATACACATGCGCTGCGTCGAATGGCGGAGGGCCGGGCTCCAGCCCAGCTGACAAATTGAAGGAAGAGAGGCGCATGTGGGCCCGCTGCGGCGGTCCGCGGTCCTTTCAGGAAACCCACAGCACCAGCACATGCCCTGCTCGTGGACGTGCACACCACCAGGCCTGGAACAGCACAGCCATGTGCTGCGCAGCTCAGTAGTTGCGGCGCTAAGTTCGGCCGGGAGGTCTTGTTCAGCGTCACGTACGGTATGCGACGGCCGCGCACGAGCCAGGTGCCATCCTTGCGCTGCGCTTAATGGATGAATGAATGAATGAACATGAATGAATGAATGAATGATTGAGTTCAGCTTTACAGCGGCAACGGCGTGCGCATGCCTCACATGTCTGTGTCACTGATTCACAAACCACTTGACAGCGCACGCGCATGCGCAAGGGGCACAGCTGGCCCCGCCCCCCCCTTTCGCCCGCGTTCTTGCCGTTTGCGGCAGCCCCGCCACGACTGCACCGTGATGCTCACCAGCTGCTGCCTGCCCCGCCCCGCGACCGTTGGCGTGCGCGCCGGCAGGGCCCTCCTGGCCGGGACGGCGCCGGCGGCGGCCACACCTACACGATAGAGGCACCCCTCGTGGGCAGCGGCGAGTACATCACGGGCTACCCGGGCGTGAACTTTGACGCGGTGCCGGGCATCGGCGGCGAGCTGTACGCCACCTACAAGGATGGCCTCCTGTCCCTGCATGGCAGCGCCGCCTTTGTGCCCTCCGAAGAGTACGGCGTCAACAGGTGCGACGGCGACCCGGGGGTGTCGATCGCGTATGTGGACGTCCCCAAGCCCGAGCTCCTGCGCGAGGACATGTCCAGCATCAGCGACTACGCCCTTTCCAAGATGCTCCTTGTTCAGGTCAGCGATGCTGTGCTGCGTCCGTGCGTCTGCACGACTCAGCGCCGCTGCGTGCCTGTCGTTGTGTGCTGTGTTCGACCCCGGTGTATGTGCACCACAAACGAGGGTGACATGCAGCATGTGTGCACTGTCGGTCCGCATGCACACACATTAACACCCATCGCCTGAAAAATTACAGATACCCCTTGGAGATGTGCTGGACACGGGTGTGGTCTTGTCTACCGTAGTTGTTACCTGCTTGCTCTTGCACATGTGTGGTGCTGCATGCCCCGACCTGGCAGTGCGATCGGCATGCATGCCCGCTCACCGTGTTTGGTGTGTGGCGCGCACGTTGCAGGACCGCCACGTCACCAAGTTCACGGTGCCATGTGGGTGGGCCATGGACGCGAGCGGCGACATGCAGGCGCTCACGCACCAGTGCTCCGTCCTGGTGCTGCCGGGCGCCGTGCCCATCAACGACTCCTGGGAGAGCCGCACGGGTGTGTACGTGCACCGCACGCCGCACAACCTCCCGGAGTGCGCGAGCCCCATCAAGATGTTTGCCTTCGACCTGTCGGCGTGCATCGACATTGAGACGCAGGCCGACTGAGGGAGCCCGCTGGGTTTTAAGCGCGCGGGGAGCACAACGCTGGCCTAACAAGCAGACGGGCAGCGCCCTCGTTGCGGTTCTGTCGGCTTGGCGCCGGTCGCAGGGTTGGCTGCGACGGCAGCAAGCGGCTGCGCCGGCGAGCCATCTCTGATCAGGGTTGGGATGTGCGCGTTGCAAGCGGGTCCCTCGAGCTGCCTGATACGCTTGCTGTTGTGAGGACATAGAAGACTTTGGATGCGCGATTATGGTAGAGGTGAAGGCTTTGAGAGGGCACTTGGGCAGCTGTTTGTTGGTGCGTGCGCTTTTCTTGCAGCTCGGTGCAAGCATAGATGTGTGGCAGAAGCCGCGTGTGCGCTGTGGTAGGCGGGCACAAGACCGAGCCTGCCCTGGAGTGCCTCGAGATGTTCCCAGAAATACCGATGTGGCTGAACCGAGTGTGGGGTTGTGGCGCCGCAGTCTAAACTTGGCTACCTGCCTGCCTGCCTGCCGATGTGCTTGCTGGCACGACTACTTGTGCAAGAACATACCATGCTGCCACGTCACTTGCGGCGCTGTGCTTACATGATGCCCTGAGCTTGTGCACATGCCTTGGGCCGCATGCGGGAACCGTCGTGTTACCGTCTTACCATTGTGCGGCAAATGCGGCACCGCCAGCCACCCTGCCCTGGGCAGAGTTGCGCAACCTGGCGTGCACACACGAGCTGCCCTCCGGCACTCACAATTAGGGATGCACACGTCCGTTAATGGCATTACAACCACTTGAGAAGCTGAGTTAGTCACGCCCGTGAGGTGCATAGAGTGCAAACCCACCGGCTGCCACCCGTGTACGCTACACTTGAAAATGTTGGTGCATGTGTGTTTCTCATCAGGAAGCGCTCTTACAGCTTACAGACGGGGTACACCATACCCCGTGCATCGTCTGCCATGAACGTTTTATGCACCCAGAGGGCTCCTGATTCACAAGTGCTGCGTGTTGAGGAGTTCAACATTCCACAACGTGATTACTATCACTACTGCTAGTAGTATGATCAGCGTATAACCTACCTACTGGTACACTCTACATGGGCAGAGCATGTGAGGTAGGGAATCCAGACGGCGGTACATCCTATGGCGGGCCGGCCTGCCCACTCGGATGCTCCGCTCGCCTCTCGACCTGGCTCCCGTTGTGGTCCGGTGGTGGTGCCCCCCCCCCTGTGGTGGTGTGTGCGGCAAAAGTGTGAGCCGGCAAGCGCCCAAGGTGCGCCAAGTGTGCAACCGCACTTGCGCGTCAACAGTGTGCGCGCGGTGTATGGCGAGCGGGGCGCACAGAACGTGATGCGGGCGCTCCGCACGGGGCAGGATGCTGGCCCCTGGCAACATGCACAGAATTAAGAGTATTGGCAGGTGCACGCCACACAGCGGCTGCCCCCGCTGCAGCGCAGCAGCTAGCACTGCCTCCTTAGTTAACTGGCCACTGATTTCTTTGTACAAGTTGGTATGGGGATTTTTTCATGCCTGAAAAGTAGGGGCTGCATAATGGTCTCAATGTGGGGGGGGGCGGGCGCACATCACATGCAGACAGTGCTCAGCAGCAATGATGTTGCCTGCGTAAAATACCGGCAGGGGGGGGCTTGCACACACACGGCAGCACAAGCAGCACCAGCCACACGAGGGGCAACAGGGCACGGGGCTCGCGCCAAAGCAGTCCGTCGTCGGTAAAACAGTGGCAGTCTGCCGTTGATAAAGAACAAGGGCGCACGGGCGTACCGCAGCTAGCACGCCTGCGGCCCCCGCTATGGAAAATGTTTGGTAGAGGGCTGTGAGTTCAGCAGCAGCGGCAACTGCGGCTGAACGGGTGTTGCTTCTTGACGCTGGGAAGGCCCCCACGATTTGTGCGCACCATACAACAACGTCGGGCGGTGTGTGTTGTAACGCGGAGTTTTCGTGAGGGAGTACGCGCATGGGGAGGGGGGGGGGAAGGGGGGAGGTCCGCCCCCCCCCCCCCGCCGCCCCCGTGTGCGATAAATGCGTCAGGCACCAGGTAGAAATGGGCCAGTAGCCGAGCCCCGGTTACTCGCGATATGTGTCTCGGCACTGCTAACACGGCAGTGAACAGGTAATGCCACTCGGAATATACGGGTACAGTCCTCAGTGGGGCGCGCCAAAAAGGGGGGGCGCGCGTGCACTCTCCAATCACTACTTCAACTACCCAGCTTCAACTTCAACTTCTCCCTCCCCCCCAGCGCGCCAGGGCGGCCGCAATGTGCGTAAAAGTGCACCCACGGCCGCCACGCCCACAGCCAGAGCGGGAGCGCCGTGGTGGTGGCAAACGTGTGTACAGGGCTGTGTGCATGTGTGGGAGCGTGCCTTGCTCCCCTCTGAGACCCCCCCCTCCCTCTCCCGGGTCATGTCTCTGTCGGCGCCTGGGGGTCGTGCTGTTATGGGATCACCCCTTCGCAGCCAACGGCCACAGCCTTTCGGGGCGAAAGGTTCGCTGCAGGGTGGGGGCCAAGGCCGTGCCACCCTAGCAGCCGCCCGTCCCGCAGCGCTACGTGCGCGCCGCAAACTGGCGATGTACAATCGGCAGCGCGGCGGCTGCGGCAAGTTGCCGACGTAAACCCAAACTTGTACAGTTTCTGGACGCCTGCTCCCCCGTGTGCACGTTGCGCCGTGGCAACCGTCGGCGCCGCCGCCACAACGCGGGGCTTATCATGCCGGGGCTCGCGGGTGCACGGCGCGCTGCGGCGAGGGCGGTGGCGGCAGCGGCAGCGACGGTGGTGGCAGCGGCGGCGGTGGTGGCGGCGGCGGCGGCGGCGGCGGTGGCTCTTCGCCCTCTCAGCACTGGTCGAACGTGAAGGCGCGTGGGGAGTCGGGCGGCATGTCGGTCGCCAGCGGCTGCTGCGCCTGCTGGGCTGGGATGTACAGACTGCACCTGGGAGTTGAAGTTAAAGTTGAAGTTGAAGTGGAGGTGCGGCGTCGGCGGCAGCAGCAGCGAGCAGGCGCAGAGAGCGCGGGATCGGCGGCAGCGGCGGTTGTGGCGGCGACAGCGGTACAGAGGAGCGGGTGGGTGCGGGTGGTGAGTGTGGCAGGCGGGTGCGGTTTCTTACATTGAATTTGGGGACGGAGTTGCAGTTGACAATTTGCCTCACTGAGGTGTGCCGACCCAGCATGGCCCACCTGCTGCGGGCCTAGCATGCACTCACGCCGTACTTCAAAAGGAGCAGCTACCGAATATGCCATGCATGATACGGCTGCATCTCACCCCGGGTGCTGCTGTCAAGTGCATGCAGGGGGTAAACAAAGAGGAAGCATGGCGCCTGCGAAGGAGAAGAAGCCACCATGGTGTATACCATTGCACCGGAGTGCGCTGGTTTTCCGTCGTCCTGTTGCGAATTTTAAAGGGGGGCTGCAGCGCAAGTGGCCCGTGTTGAAACCACCACTCGTGTGAACTTGTGCATCAAAAGCATCTCTCTGTACACTTACATACACGCTCCCCTTGAACGCACCACATCCGCGCTTCGGTAGGTGCGAGACTCGCTGCCCTGGGTAGGCGCGGTGCTTGCTTTGGTCACCCCCTTGCACGAGTCTGCCCAGGGTGACGGCCCCTACCGGTGGGGACACCTAGAGCTTACAGCTTCTAGGTGAGCTCTTCACACAGTGCTGCAACAGTACGCATACCGCGTGCTTGAGGAACCTTCTCTAGGGTTGTTGCATGTAAACGCATATGGGCGTTTTTTTCTTGTCAAAGCATGTGCAATATCTTGCCATGCTGGGCCAGCCACCATGCAAGAGCACCAGACATCACCCACATGCGCCTGCGCCAAGCTGCTCCTATCACTACTTTTTTTATATACATTAGCCATATACTTCGAAGCACGCTGTATATATGTTCCGTTTACGGCGTATATGGCTTGCTCATGTACGTTTTCGCGCAACCATAACCATCTCACCTCTCATTCTCGTCCCCAACCTCAGGGAGCGCCGCCAGCAGCGACGGCGACAGCGCCCCACTCCCCTTAAAGCCGCTCCCGCTCCGCTGCACCCCCGGGGACCTCGCCGCAATGAACGCCCGCCGCCCCGCGCGCGGCGGCGTGTGCGGTCCCCCCGCCCCGCCCCCTGTACACACGTCCGCCCCTCCCGTCCCCACCCCCGCACAGGTGACTTGCAGGGCACCGGCGCCAGCGCCGGCGGCAGCGGCGGCGGCGGC